>CAIGRR010255699.1:0-14653 GCA_903798365.1 Fraxinus sp. 1973-6204 | reverse complement strand
TGGCCCGTGTTCGGCCCACTCGGTTCGTGGGCCGAATTACGGGCCGGTTCATATACGGGTGGGCCTCCGAATTACGGCCCGGCCCGCCCATCTTGACATGTCTAGCCACTGCCGAAGATTGGTGCTAATTTATTTTTGTGCTTCTTTAGTTGTTTATTTTGTTTTTGAAAAAAAAAAAATCATAATTTTTTAGATTTTTAGGCAATTTATTGTTTTTATGAATCTTTGCATAGAATCTTATTTGTTTTCTTAATCTAGCTTCTTTTTAATTTGTTTTATTTGTTTATACCCGCAACTCGATCTTTTAATCAAGGTAAATTGCAGTATGATCAGGAATTAGAAAGAACCTTGCGCAACTTAAGGAGTGGCAACCGGTGGAATTTTATAGTGAACAATTTTGATCCCGATACCCTATTCCCTGGTGATTTTAAGTCAAAGGAAGATGAAGTCATGGTTGAGGACAATCAAATTTTGAAGGAGCTTGCAACCCTTAACTTGAATCAACAACATATATGCATTACTTTTCCTAATTTAGATGTTGCTACTACTTTCGAATTAAAATCTAGGTTAATTCATATTTTGCCCACTTTTCATGGCCCCTGAGGCCTTGGGGTGAGTTCTGCTATGATGTTAACCAAGGCATGTGCCTTGATAGAGGGTCGAGGTTTGAACTCAATGTCAAATTTACCAATTCAATTGCCCACTTCAATAGTCTACAGGACACGTCGAACTTCTGGAGTATATTCTTGAGTGGTTGATTCGTGAGCACTACAATTGGATGAGATTGGAAATATTGTCGTATCTTTCGTGCCGCTACAACCAAGGCAAGAGCAAGTTGTTCGGCTAACATATACCTAGTCTCTATATCATGTAACACCTTGCTTACATAATAAATTGGTTGTTGAACCTTGTTCACCTCTTTCACCAATACGTCACTTACCGCATTTTGAGTATAAAAATAGAGTATCTCTAGGCTATGGCTTTGTAAGGATTGGCGGGGTTGCTAGTGTTTGTTTGATATCCTAGAATGCCTTCTCACAATCCTCATTCCACTCAAAGTTTTGATTTTCCCTGAGAGCTTTGAAAAAACGGGAAGCATCTATCAGTTGATCGAGACATGAACCTATTCAAAGCAACAACCTGACCTGTTAGTTTTTGTACCTCTTTCTTGTTCCTGGGATACTCCATGGACGTCAGTGCATGTATTTTGTCGGGATTGGCCTCAATTCTTCTGTACGTGATCATGAAGCCTAAGAACTTGCCTGAGGCTATCCCAAAAGCGCACTTTACTGGATTTAATTTCATGTTGTATTCCCAAAGGATAGAGAGTACTTCATCTAGATCAGCGATATATTGGTCCACCGTTTGCTCTTGACTACCATGTCGTCGATGTAGGCCTCCATATTTTTCCCAATCAACTGAACAAATATTTTGTTAACAAACCTCTGATAGATTGCTCTTGCATTCTTTAACTCAAACGACATGACCCATAACAATATATGGTCGAGTCAGTCATGAATGATGTTTTTTCTTGATCTTTCCCAGCTATGAGGATCTGGTGATATCCACAAAATGCATTGATGAAGCTATACGATTTATGGCCCGACGTGCTATCTACGAGGTTGTCAATCTAAGATACAGGATAGTTATCCTTCAGGCATGCCTTGGTAAGATCTGTAAAGTCAATACATCATCTCCATTTGCTATTGACCTTCTTGACGTGGACAATGTTGGCAAGCCAGTCAGGGAACTGAACTTCCCGAATATATCGAGCATTGATCAACTTATCAATCTCTTCTCGTATGACTTCGTGGCATTCTGGTGCACACTGTCTCTTCGTTTGCTTGATTGGCTTAGCTCTTGGGTTAATATTAAGCTTGTAGACCGCTACACTGGGTCTATCCCAGGGTATGTCCTCAACTTCAGGTGAACGCATCAATATTATGGGACAGGCAGCTTATAAGCTCAGCCATGAGGATGGCATCAAGACCTCAACCAACCATCATGTTTTTACCGTGCTCGACCTCTACCAATTCTTCCACAGGAGCAAGTCTTGATGACTGGCCTCCACGTACTACCCCTACACCATTACTTGTAGGAAACTTCACAGCAAAGTAGAAGGTGGAAACAATAGCTTTGATCCTGCTGAGCAATGGCCTTCCCAGAATGGCGTTGTAAGCCATTGAAGTGTGAACTACCTAGAATGATGTAATTTCTGTCGCCTACATTTGATTCGATCCAAAGGTAAGGGGAGATTAGCAACTCCCTCTGGGATGATCGTACCGCATCCAAATCCTTGAAGCGGGGTTTTAACTACTTTAAGCTGTTCGGCCGAAATCCTCATGCTAGAGTATACCTCATGAGAAAGTATATAGGATGCGCTTCCAATGTCAATCAAAATCCTCTTTACCTCAAAATAATCTATAATGGCTGATATGACCAAGACATCATCGTAAGGATGTGATAAGCCCTCCAATTCTTGTTACCCAAATGTGTTGTCTTACAAGTTATCATGAATTTATCTTGAAGTTGGGGTGTATTGCCTAGCATACTGCTTNTGCGCTTCCAATGTCAATCAAAATCCTCTTTACCTCAAAATAATCTATAATGGCTGATATGACCAAGACATCATCGTAAGGATGTGATAAGCCCTCCAATTCTTGTTACCCAAATGTGTTGTCTTACAAGTTATCATGAATTTATCTTGAAGTTGGGGTGTATTGCCTAGCATAATGCTTACGTCCATTGTTTGTGTCTCCTCCTGATACTATATCCCCGACAATAATGTTAATGGTTCATGTTGTGGGCTTGTTATTTTCCCTTCATTCGGGACCTTTCCCTTTATCACGATCGTTCATTGGGCATGGTGACATGTGAGCTTAGGAATCCCTTTTTTTATTAGTGCATCAATCTCCCTCTATAGGGTTTTGCAGTTCTCCGTTGTATGCCCATGATCTCAATGATAATCACATACTTGCTCTTATCTCAAGTATTAGGAGGGGACTGCATCCTTGAAGGCCATTTAAGCTCATTCATGTCCTTGATCTCTATCAAAAAATTAGACTAGAAGTATTCAGTCGGGTGAAAGATGTCGGCTGTGTTTCCCGTCTCTTGTTATTCTTGAGAACTTATGGACGGGGAGTGGGATCATGCTGTCTTTTGTGTTCGGGTTTCTCCGAGGTGGGATGATGAAATATCCTTGGGTTCAATATCTCTTCCATATTAATATATTTTTCGACTCGGGTTAGGAGCTCGATCACCGACTTCATCGGGGTTTTTGACAGTGGCATTTTGAAGGCCTCACATCTTATAGCATATGTGAGTGCTCTATTATGTGAAGACCGAGTATCTGAAGTCTTTCCTTGTTGAATCTCATCATGAAGTTAAGTAGGGATTCATTCGGTGTTTGGCGGAGCTGCATAAGGGAAACGACTGTTTTCTTGATGTGTTTGCTACTGGCAAAGAAGGCGAAAAACTTGTCGGCCAAGTTAGAGAATGAAGCAATGGGATTGGGCTCTAGGGTAGAGAACCAATCCCTGATAGTGTTAGTCAAAGTTTGTGGAAAAACTTTACACATCACAGGATCTGGTCCCACATGTAGACTCATGACAACCGTATATACATTGAGGTGATTGATGGGGTCAGTGGTCCCACTGTACTCCTTCATGCAGGGGAGTTTGAACCTGTCTGGAAGCGGATAGGAAAGGCTTTCTGGTGTGAAATGAGTGTTAGGGGTAAATCATGTCATCCCATAGGTGTTTTGTTGTAGTCCAGCAATGATCCCATAATGTACGAGTCGGGCGAGTTCACTAGAGTCCATAGTAACCAACCTCGAGATCGAGACAGCTAGAGGTACTCCCGAGGCCCCAAATCTACCATTGTCGTGGGCATCTCAGGTATCTCGAGCTCAAGCATCGACCATGAATCCTATTGGTTGTCCTGCTATTGTGCCGTCGCTAGTGCTAGATGAGAATTTCTCTGGCTTAGCAATTAGTCAGCGTTGCAACTTGTTGACAGAGTTCTTCAAAGGCACCGACGGTAACCACTTGTGGTTGGGGAGCTGGTATTGCTAATGATTCTTCTTGATGAGTTGGGGGTTCCGCAATAGGAGGTAGGTCCGATGTGGATGAGTTTGTTGGAGGAAGACATGAACGTGTGTTGACCATGTCTTTTGGTAGCGTTTTCTACAAACGGTGCTAATGATGCTACCAAAAATCGTACATGTTGATTTTCAAGTTTGAGGGTTGAGAATGAGCACGAACAGAATTTTTTGGTACCTGAAACAAAGGAGTCGATGTGTTTCTTGTCGCCTTTTCGATGCTTAAGTCAGATAGAGAATTTATGAGTGAGGCTAACTGTTGAAAAATATGTAAAAATGTACTTGAATAATGAATAGAAGCTTTGTATTTATAGAGGTAGGTAGCTCATTTTCGGTGGGACTTGGTTAGCTATGTGTCCTCATCCTTAGAAGTGCTACCTTAAGATAAGCATTGTATTATAATTGTAAATCTAGTTACAGTTTATCTATAATCTTTTCCAAAATAGACTCCTCTTAGACATAGGAGTCTGAGATTGAGATATTTGGATAAGTTTAAAATTCTGATCAAATAGGGTTCGTCTACATCTGGACGAGAAAGCATGTTGGGAAAAGGGAAGTAGTCGAGGATATGTATTCAAGGTATTATCTCGAGGACTGATGTCGCCAAATCTCGTAGAAACGATAATGGATGTCCTCGAGCATCCTCGAGGACCACATGGGACCCCGAGGATGAGACATCTATTAGTCGGAAGTATTGATGCTTGAGATTATAGTTCTCGAGCTCACGATGTGACCATATCACTATCAAAATTTATTAATAATTTTATTTTATTTTAGACCAAACACGAGTTAAATGATTGTTGGGTTAATTTCACAAACGGTCACTGAACTTACCTAAAAATTACAAAACGGTCAATAAAATTACCTAAAAATTACAAAACGGACACTAAAGTTTAAAACTTGAAACAGTCACTAAAGTTTCATGCGCTTTCACAAACGGTCGTTGAAATTTTAATTTGTTTCACAAAGGTCACTAAAGGATCATTATGATTTTAATTCAAACTTAAAGAACCAAAACACGTGGACATAGAAAGTTGACCACCTCAAGTGCACTCAAGTGCAAATTAATGAAGATTGACCACTTCAAGTGCAAATTTTTTGCTATTAAGTGCCAACAAGCGATTAATTTGCACTTGAGGTGGTCAAACTTCTATATCCATGTGTTTTGGTCCTTTAAACTTGAATTAAAATCATAACGATCCTTTACTGATCGTTTGTGAAGCAAATTAAAATTTCAGTGACTATTTGTGAAAGTGCATGAAATTTCAGTGATCGTTTTTGTAAGTTTTAAATTTTAGTAACCGTTTTGTAATTTTTAGATAAGTTCAATAACCCCTTTTAAAATTAACCCAATTATTGTTTGATATCTATATGGTGTCGTCGAGCAAGTGGATATAAGTTGAGATCCAATCTCTTTACATAAATATAAATTAGCGGACCAAAATTTGGCCAATGAAGATCCAAAAATTGCCATCACAGCCGACGTGGATGATAGGGACAGCAAGATCTGATTGCTATGCGTGTTAACTCGTAGATCGCCAAAGTGCTGTAATCAATGACACGTTTCACCATTTCCCTAAATGTATCCTGACCTATTCACCACAAAAATTCAAATGATCCCCAAAAATATCTTGTTTGGTTTCTCTGTCAGTCTCTGTCTATGATTCCAATCTTCTATCCATTAACCTACCCACCCCCCACACATACTGTGGTTTTTAAGTTGTGTATGTATATATCATTAAATCTGCTCATGTTATTGGCTGAAAGAGACGGTCTCAAGAAAGATGACAACTGACAAGGATGAAATTTGAGGTGAATGTTTCAGAATCTGATATTTTGTTACTTAGTCTTGTTTTTTTTTTTTTCCTGGTTTCTTTTATAAGTAATTCCCAGATTCAGAAAATATTTCTTGGGATTTAGATAAGAATGTGGTGTAAAATTGTTGCATTGATATTTACAGCAATTGGATGGTTTGGTTTCTAGCAGTTTCTGGCTTATACCAGAAGGTAACTTAAAGAAACTGTTATTCTTTGTTTGGCACTTGCGACTAATATTAAAGGAAGATTTTTGTGCCAATTTTCTTGTCCTGAAAAGAAAAGTTAAAACTTTGTCTATCAATCTAATTCATGACTATGACATACCAAACATAGCCCTAAGATCTTTATGCTATTTTTTCTGGCCCTGGATAGTGAAGTTCCATTAGTGGCATCTGATATTTCTAGCATTTTATAAAATGTCAATTTCTTCCCTTTCTTAGTAGTTATCCCATTTCTTGTTGCATTTCATTCTTGATAGATTCAATTGGATCAGTTCTCTCTCCGGACAGCTTATCCAGTTGCAAGTTGCTGATCTGGACTTTCAATTTATATCGTGTAAAGTTGATTTCTTTTCAAGAGTAGTCTCAATTGAGTGAAGAAAATTTTATTGTCAATCAAGGATAATTGATGGAGAAAAAGCAGAAGTTTCTTACTGTAGCACCCTTCGAGTGTGCTTGGCGGGACGATTTGAGGTTTAGGGAAGCCGGTAGGGGTTGTGTAGCGTTTGATGCTTTTGCGCACAACGATGTCACAATTGTCTTTAGGGAGCAGGCAGGGAGTCAGCATTACCATTACAAAAGGGATAATAGTCCACACTACACTGTGATTATTGGTAGTCATAGAAATAAACGATTACATATCGAGGTTGATGGGAAAACTGTAGTCGATGTGGCCGGAGTTGATCTCTACTGTTCGTCGAGGTTTCAGAGCTATTGGATTAGCATATTTGATGGGTTGATTAGCATTGGAAAGGGGAGATATCCTTTTCAGAATCTTGTTTTTCAGTGGCTTGATTCGAATCCAAATTGTAGTGTTCAGTATGTTGGACTTAGCAGTTGGGATAGGCACGTCGGGTATCGGAATGTTAATGTTCTTCCACTCACGCAAAACCATATATCTTTGTGGAAGCATGTAGATTGTGGTGAATACGGGGGGGTGGATGATGGGAAAGAAGAATTGGAAGAAAATCTTGGAGATTATGAAAATTGGGGGCTTGAAAATTTTCTAGAGAATTGGGAACTCTCCGATGTGTTTTTCATTGTTGGAAAAGAGGAAAGGGCTGTCCCGGCACATAAGGTCATATTGGCGGCGTCCGGGTTTCACGATTTTAGTTCTTCAGATGAAGATGTCATCCATCTCCAAGATGTTAGCTATGCCGTGCTCCACGCACTCCTTGAATACATATACACTGGCCACACTATGGTTAGTCTCCTTTTCTGGTGAATTATCTCTCATGTATTCAATTATGACAAGTATTTTTCTTTTTCTATTCTATTTTAGTGATTATTAATTTGGCATTGCAAGTTCCTTACTTCTGCTGTTAAATAGAGTAACAGAGAACATTACCATTTAATGAGAAGGAAGAAATTGCAGAAGAATCTGCTGAAGCGTCTTCAACATTTCATTCTTGATCTATCATCACTGAATGTACTTTATATATCTCCATGGAACAATTATTGTCTGTTGCATGATGAATTATAGTATATGCATTGCTTTGTTGCAATTGATTTTGGTTCACTAGGAAGTTTAACTTTTGACTCTTTCTGCTTCCGAGACATAGATTTTTGCTTTAACTGTCTACTTGCACTTGAGCATCAAGACTACATAAACTACACACATTCCCTGCTTTGTCATTGTCATGATGCTTATATTGAATTCAACTGTAATTTCTTTTTCATAAAGTGGCTTATTATTGACGTCAATATTTCTAATAGCTCTTATATGTACAATTGATGTAGATTCCGGAGTCGCATCTCAGTTCTCTAAAAGCCCTGAGCTTACGGTTTGAAGTGATGACTTTGGTCAAGAAATGTGAAGAAATGATAGAGCGCTTTAAACTCAATAAGAAACTCTTTAACTCTGGTAAAAATGTAGAGATATCATATCAAAGCTCTCGGCTCCCATGTATCACTGTTTTCCCATACAGAGTACCCATTGACGTAAAGAGGCTTAATCATTTTCGCTCGACCGGTGAATACAGTGATGTAGACATTTATATTGAAGGTCATGGTTTTGTTGCACGGTCACATAAGATCATCCTTGGTTTATGGAGTTACCCTTTTACAAAGGTACACTCACTTTAATCTACTCTCTTGTTTGGTTCCTTCCTTCATATCATAAAACATTAAGTGCATGCTTGGTCCACAATAGCGACAAGTTATTGTCACAACAAAAGAACTCATTTACACAATTGGTCTAAAGTTATCAACTGGATTGTTCTGCTTTACCTAAAGATTATAGACCCTCTACCCCAAACTCCCACTATCACCCGACCCACCCTGTAAAATGAATTATAGAAAATGTGTGTCAGATTTAATGGGGTAATTGGTCACTCATGAAACTTCATGGAAGCAACGAATGTACTTGATAAGTCACAGTCATTATGGATATGTGATCAACTGATATATCTTGATGAAAATTTCCCCCTACAGCTGGCAAAAAAAAAAAAACTATAATTTAAAGGTCATGAAGAAAATAGATTATTTTGTTTGATAACTGGATAATTTTGTTAATGTGTAATGCGTGACGCAAGTAAGATCTGGCAAAATCCTACTTTGAAAGAGTTTTTGTAAGTAAAGAGTGAAATATTTCCATTCAATTCATGCGTTGGAGAAAAAATTGAAGGTTTAGAGTTTTCCTTGTGGTACTTTCAATATCCATGTGAGTTTCTCTACACTTGTTTTAACTTTTTTGTACTAGGACATGATTAATGGTGGAAATATTGAAATATGCAGATGTTCACAAATGGAATGAGTGAGAGTGCTTCCTCGAAGGTTTGCTTTAAAGATGTTTGCTTTGAAGCATTCTCAATTATGCTGGACTTCATGTATGGTGGAGAAGTTTACAAAGAAGATTCAGTTCTTGTGGATACCTTGCTACTTCAGCTTCTTTTCTTAGCGGATCAGTTTGGGGTTACTCTTCTTCATCAAGAGTGTTGCAAAACACTTTTAGAACATCTAGCAGAGGTAATACGGTAACCTTTACCTTTCGGGGTTTAAAACAATAGTGGTCACTATTTTTTTGTAGTTGGTCGCTGAACTTAAACTTCATTTCAAAAGAAGTTCACTGAACTTAAACGTGTGTTACAAATTGATCATTTTGCTAGTGTTGGTTGGTTTGATTAAACAAAAAAGTTGGCATGGAGTCTAGTTGGCAGCTTAGGTGGCAAATAATTTGATTACCATGTCACATTTTTCCGTGAGTCAAACTTAGATAAACGGAAACAAACTTTCAGTTCAGTGACCAACATGAACTTTTGCTAAACATTTAGTGACTGCTGGTGTATTTAACCCTTGTCACGTAGTTCAGATTCGAGTCCAAAGAATTTCTCTTTGAATTATTTACCACTGAATCAAAATCCTGGACGGGGACAACGATTTAGAAAATCGAGAACTGGTGCAGTGTCAGGATTGTGAACACGAGCGGAGATCATATTTGACAATGAATTATAAAGTATTGATACATCTCATCTATATATTATATGCAGGGATGGAGTTCTCATAATTGAGGAAGGTCACACAACAACTTTTTCTGTTATGCCAAGTTTAATGGACGAGGAAGCAGACAGTTTTGGCAAAGTATTTGGGTAACTTTGTGGGGCTAACTTTTGGACTTTGTTGCAGGATTCTGTGTGCCCAATTCTTCAAGTTGTTTCATCCATTCCTTCGTGTAAACTCATTGAAGAAACCTGTGAAAGGAATTTTTCCATGCATTTTGATTACTGCACAACTGCGAGCTTTGATTTTGTCATGCTAGAGGAAGCAACCTTTGGCAACATTCTCCAGGTGAGTTCTTCTTTTCTCAAAGGTTCATTGATAGAGAATACATTACAAAACATCAAAAGCAGTCTTCTCCATCCGGAACATCTTATGTTAACTTATTTACTTTTCATGTCTACGCCTTGAGAAATAAGTAGAAGTACTTGAAAGTAAATTTTAAGCTCAGCCAAACTCGTCTAAGCTTAAAGTTACTTGTAAGTAATAACTTCTTTTTTCCCCAAAACATGTTGCCAAAAAAGAGAGAGTAACTTCTTACTGTGTTCACTTATTTTTCAAAACAGTACTTTTTTAGGCTTAGCCAAACATGCTCCTTTCTATGAAAATTAAGTGAAGTGACTAAAATATGTAAAATATCATACTTATTTTGTGATAAGTTGGTAAGAAATTTAAGATTATGATTTATATGTTAGATGCATATTATCTTTGTTGACGTATTGACATTTGGGCCGGGGAATTTATCAAATATAATATGTATATTGCAGCATCCAGATTTGACAGTAACCTGTGAAGAAAGGGTTCTTAATGCAATCTTACTTTATTGCTCCCAATCAAAGGAGTTAAATGCATGGGGCAGAGTAGATGAGAAGCTGCTGAGTTCAACACCTGAGCTTATTTTTGGTGAAAGGCTCAAGTCTCTCGACTTATTTTTAAATTTTGTACGCTTCCCCTTACTTCCTTACGAAGTGCTTAAAAAGGTAGGCCTTAAAACATCAAGGTATGAAGTACATGCTTGGGAATTTCATATGAGTTTTCTAAATGTGAAAAAATGTTAAAATATTGCAGCTGGAGAGGAGCATTCTTAGCACACATATTACTACTTTCCGTCAGATGGTATGTGAAGAAAACTTGCACAAAAGATATCTATGGTCAGAAGTCCATCATAGATTATTCTTTATCTCTTCTGGAAACTGATACAGCATTTGACAGGTGAAAGAGGCCATTTCTTTTCTGGAATTTGGATTTACTGGTCCTGACAAAGATCTAAAGTAAGTATAAGACTGTAAAATAAGTTCACTTCTTTTCTACTTCGCGGTGAAATACTGTAAAGATGTATCTATTATCCCCCTCAGAATTGGTAAACTTATAGCTATGTAATCATAACAAATGTTCCTTTCTTTCCTTTTCATCTTGGGTTCCCATGCTAGGCCATTCTGTGTGGACTGTCCCAGGAAAACTCCTCGGGTATGTCTGGCCTGGCATCCTTGGCCTTGTTTTCATAAAATGTGAGTGGTGGGAATATGTTGGGCGTTGGACTGAATAGTCTGCCCAACAACCCAACATTTTGGTCCTTGAATGGAAGGGGATTTGTTTATTTAAATTTTATTAAGAAAATAAATAGCCCACATGTGCCCTCACTGCCTATCTGGTGGTGGTGAGCCATGAAAATTTTCGTCGGGCCCTGCGCTGCCCACTTTACACTGGATTTTATTCAGAAAATTTTGCACTGGTTGGTTTTTATATTCCTAGTAAGCTCATATTTGTGAAAATCCAGATGATGCTCACAAATTAACCACGCTTAGTCTTTTCCCTGCCACGTCTTCTGAACTAGTTTCAGGTCCTCATTGAGGTAGATAATCCTTAATGTCCCACCTCTTCTTGCTTAAAATTAACATAAGACTGGATCCGCAAAATTTGCTCATTTTATTCTCTGCTAGTATCACGAGTGATATGTCTTGTTGGGCCGTGTACTGATGTGGTTTTTATACTCGAAATTTGGTAACACGGATATATATATATACCTTGAATATGTAAATTTCTGGTGATCAACTACAAATGCTGGTTGACTTTGCAGTGTCAGATTTCAACATAGGAGATCAAGTTTTCGGGAGCTCCAGTTCATATGTGATGGAGACAGCAACGGACTGTTGTATTTTGCAGGGACATCATATGGGGAACACCAATGGGTAAATCCGGTTTTGTCTAAGGTAAACTTATAAACTTCTCCTCTGTTTCTTGTAGAATTATCAAATTGTTCCTTGCACTAAAACTGTAATATTTCAGAGAGTAAGCATTACTGCGAGTAGTCCCGTTTCAAGATACACCGACCCTAAGGTTTTGGTTTCGAGGACTTACCAGGTATGCTTTTAAGTTTTCAACATTTTTACTTGTTAGAACATGAATGAAATAAATTTATTCTGTACTAGGGCACATCCTTTGCCGGGCCTCGAGTCGAGGATGGGAGAAACACTGCATGGTGGATGGTTGATATAGGCCCCGATCATCAGGTTCAGATAGTTCTAATGTGGCATGTTTGGTAGGAGGATTTGATAGTATTGGGATTAAAGAATAAAAAAAAAGTTGAAATCTTGTTCATCCTAGTGTTTAATACTACCTACAAACATGCACGTACAAAGGAAGAATTTTTTGATCGATATTTATTGATGCAGCTCATGTGCAATTATTACACGCTGAGGCAGGACGGATCTAGAACTTTTGTAAGGTGTTGGAATTTTCAGGTAAAGTACATGTTTAAACTTTAAACGTATATTGCTTCATAACTAGAGGTTTAGGAAGGGTGGCACGGCCATTTCACATGCTGAGCCCGTGAGGACCGAAGCTCAGTCCTTTGGGCACGTGGGCATGTAAGGGTTGGGCCTGATAAGCCGGACTGCCCTCTCCCTATGTACACCTCTATTTCATATTTGAATACTACTATTTTTTGCAATTCTGATGAAGATGTGTTATGGTCGGACAGGGTTCTTTGGATGGCAAGAATTGGTCGAACTTGAGAGTACATGAGAATGATGAAACGATATGCAAACCTGG
Organism: Fraxinus sp. 1973-6204; assembly: GCA_903798365.1. NCBI lineage: Eukaryota > Viridiplantae > Streptophyta > Magnoliopsida > Lamiales > Oleaceae > Fraxinus > Fraxinus sp. 1973-6204. The sequence goes on along the minus strand of CAIGRR010255699.1, from coordinate 1,973 downwards.
TCAATTTGCATCATGGCCGATTATTGGTCCCAACGCTTTGCTTCCGTTCAGATTCTTTAGAGTAGTCTTAACGGAACCTACCACTGATGTTACCAACCCGTGGAGCTTTTGCATTTGCTTCTTTGAGCTCTACGGTTATTTTCGTTAACTTTGTTGTGGATTCTGTGGAAAAGAATGTTGGCTAACGTTCTTGTAAATAAACGGACTCTGTAGTTGAATAAATTCAGTGGACACTTTTTTCAAGTCTGTAAATTTTGGTAGTGTATTTCTCTGGTTTCCAAGCCCTGATTCGTGCTTAAATTTCTGGGTCTTACATTACTATTTTCGGGCGAGGATTACCCTTTCTTTTATGGACAATGTGCAAGTGTTATGGCCTAAATTCAATCAACTTTGGATATAAATACTCTAAATATATAATTGATACATTTCATTTATGGCAAATCTATTATTTAATTTAATTAATATTTTAATAAATTAAATAATAGAATCCGTAGGTTCAAATCTTAACAATTTGTTAATAATAAGGAATTGTGATTGTGATATACAAATTACATATGATTGAATTTTAATTCTGTGGTCGTGAACAATAGTTATTACGGATAGATCATCACGTGTGACATTTCTTACTTGTAAAGTAAGTAGCTGATCTCGTAAGTTAAAGTGTGGTAATACTTAAATGAATACGATGATATTTTATGATAGAATAAAACATTGGAGACCTACTGGAGAGATTTTACATGAATAACTATTTGGGTGTCGATGGTTAATATCTAACGTTCGGTAGTGAAATTGGTCTTTCGACTTGAAATTATTATAATGTCTTATATGATGATAGTCATACTTTAATGATTGGATGTTGCTCTGTCAATGGTCGCTAATACGACATCGTTCTGGTATTTCTAGAATCATATGAAGATTATGAATGATCAATAGAGGATTTGTTACTCTTAGATAGTAAAAAATTATGATCTACACTTCATTCAGCAAAGTTGATAACGAAATATTTGATCAATGTGTGCTCATAAGTCAAAAAAGAATTTTTGACTTACATTGACTTAATAGTGGAATGAAAGATATGATCGATAATGGAGATTGACAAATATTCATATCTCGTAATTAGTTGAATCATATTGACGAAAGGATTATAATTTCGTGATAAACGAATAAATTTGATTTTGTCGTACCGCGTGACATTTTTCGTTACATGTATTGTCACGACACATTACAAATGTCAATTTGGGACGATGAATATAAATTGATGATAAATTAAAAATGAACATTTTAACTTATCAATTTTGATTAGATCAAAATAATAATTCACGTCGTTGGATATTATAATCGAGAACTTAATAGGTCACACACAAAATGAGAACTAGAAGAATGAGATTCGTCCATTAATTAATTAATAATTGTTGGACAATTAATTACTTTGTGTTAATATGCCAGAATTAATTAATTCATAAACCAAATTTGATTAATTAGATTAATTAAATATTGGATCGGGGTTAAGTTTTAAAAAGGGGTCAGCCCACTTGGAATTATATTAATAAGCTATTAGGGTTTCTGGAAAAATAGAACATAACACAATTCATATTCTTGTTAGTATGAGTAATGAGAAATCATAGTTCTCTCATTCTTGTTTTCTATGTGGATATTTATTGGAGGCTGAACAATTGGACATATGTGAATTGCAGGTCATGATTGTTCGTATTCCAAGATCAGTAAAGGAGTTTGCAAAATCTATAAAAGGTATTGTCACGCATTTTCTATAACATGAATTTATGCCGCAAGTGTAAGGTGTCAAGTTTTGTAATATAATATTGGACTAAGAGTTTCGAACCCACATGCCACAGGAATTGATATTTGATTTTATACTAAGTACTATAATTATGTAGCCTCTATTTTATCTAGACAATTGATGAATAGTTGATTGATTGTTTTAAACTAATCAAAGGTAAAATGCTACGACAAAA
>CAIGRR010255572.1:0-11937 GCA_903798365.1 Fraxinus sp. 1973-6204 | reverse complement strand
GAGAAACGGGCTCCGGAGCCGGAGTTGTGCTTGAAAGCCCGGAAAGACAAAAGCTGAACTGCGCCGTTAGGCTTGGGTTTAAGGCTTCCAACAATGTAGCTGAATACGAAGCCCTTCTGGTAGGGCTTCGGTTGGCCAAAGAACTACAAGTGAAGAAAGTAATCATCAATAGCGATTCCCAATTAGTGGTAAACCAAGTGAATGGAAACTTCGTAGCCAGAGACAAACACATGGCAGCATATCTCAAACTGGTGATGAACTCCCTACCTCATTTCGAAAAATTTGAATTAATCCAAGTACCACGCCAGGANTCTGGTAGGGCTTCGGTTGGCCAAAGAACTACAAGTGAAGAAAGTAATCATCAATAGCGATTCCCAATTAGTGGTAAACCAAGTGAATGGAAACTTCGTAGCCAGAGACAAACACATGGCAGCATATCTCAAACTGGTGATGAACTCCCTACCTCATTTCGAAAAATTTGAATTAATCCAAGTACCACGCCAGGAGAACTCCCATGTGGATGCCCTCTCAAAGTTGGCCAGCAGCAAAGATTCAGAATTGCTCAAGGTAGTACCAATTGAACACCGGCTGAGCCCTCTATCAAGAAGAGTGAAGAACTGATGTGGATTGAGGGCACACCACCATGGATGTTACCTATCTTATCCTATCTCAAGGACCAAACTGTGCCCGAAGACGAAGTCGAAGCCCGAAAAATTCGAAGGAGAGCTGCCCACTTTATACTACATGACGGTATTCTATATAAACGTAGTTTCTCCTCCCCCTCCTCAGATGCACAGGGGGAGAGGAGACGAATTACATCCTGAAGGAAGTTCACGAGGACGTTTGCGGCAACCACTCCTGAGGATCAGCCTTGGCACATAAAATAATCCGATAAGGTTACTATTGTCCTACCCTGAAAAGTGACAACTGCCAAGGAGTTTGTGCGTAAATGTGACAAGTACCAACGCTTCTCCAATATACAAAGACAGCCCTCTCAAGAACTTACCATTGTGACTAGCCCCTGGCCATTTGCCAAATGGGGAGTGGACTTCATCGGTCCTCTACCCAAGGGAAGAGCAAACGCTCGCTTCGCCATCATTACAATCGACTATTTCACGAAATAGGTAGAAGCATAACCCTTGTCCAAAATCACCGAGGCAAACACCTCAAAATTCCTTTGGAAAAACATCATTTGTCGCTTCGGCATACCACACTCCCTTGTCTCAGACAATGGCAGGTAATTCGATAACAGGAAGATCTGGGACTTGTGCGATGAACTGGGAATCAGGAAGCTTTTCTCTTCGCCCATCACCCTCAGGCCAATGGTCAGGTCGAGGCTATCAACAAGACCATCAAGCTGACCTTGAAAAGAAAGCTGGATGCCTCCAAGGGGGCTTGGGTAGACGAGCTCCCCCAAGTCCTCTGGGCCATTAGAACCACTTGTAAGACAGCCATTGGGGAAACCCCCTTTTCCATGACCTATGGAGCTGAGGCTATGAGCCCTATAGAGATTGGTTTTCCATCGCCTCGCCACATACACTTCAATAAAATAATAAATGATGGACTGAGGAGGTTGGAACTGGACTTCCTCGAGGAAAGAAGAGATGATTCTCAGATTAAGCTCGCCTCCTACCAGCATAAGATGGCATGTTATTTCAACACCAAGGTAAAGAAGAGGACGCTTCGCAAGATCTTTCCCTCCACCAAAGACCCTAGTACATGTACTTTGGGGTCGAATTGGGAAGGCCCATACAGGATAGTTAGGGAAACCCGTCTCGGCACCTACATCCTAGAAGAACTGGATGGGAAGGCATTGCCCCATCCATGGAACATTGAACATCTGCGAATATACTACCAGTAAGAGGCATGTAACCTTCATGAAATATTGCAATCAAATGAATGAAATATGTTCTACTTCGCTTCGTTCTCGTGTCAACAACTTGAAACAACATTGTAGAGGTGCAAGCTCCCCCCAAGGAGATCTGTTTAATCTGAGGCGGTGCGGGTGCTACCTCTGACAAAACAGAAGAGCACAACTTGAAACAACCTTGCAGGGGTGCAAGCTCCCCCAATGAGTCACCCCCAAGGAAATCTGTTTAAACAGAGGCGCTGCGGGTGCTACCTTTGATAGAACAGAAGTGCACAAATTAAATGGTTACTCAGTTCCGAGGTGATATTACTTGTCCCATTTTTATTAAATGGTTGTACAGTTTCGAGGTGATATTACTTGTCCCATTTTTGTTAAATGGTTGCACAGTTCCGAGGTAATATTACTTGTCCCATTTTTATTAAATGGTTACTCAGTTCCGAGGTGATATTACTTGTCCCATTTTTATTAAATGGTTGCACAGTTTCAAAGGTGATATTACTTGTCCCATTTTTATTAAATGGTTGCACAGTTCCGAGGTGATATTACTTGTCCCATTTTTATTATATGGTTGCACAGTTTCGAGGTGATTTACTTGTCCCATTTTATTAAATGGTCGCACAGTTCAGAGTTCAGAGATCAGAGCCGAAGCATTTTCGAAAGAAACAATTGTGCAAGAAGAGTAAAACACACAGAAGCGACAACACTTGAACAAAAATGAACTTCATTAGATTGGAGAAAGGGGCCGAAGCCATTACACGGGAAGGAAGGGAAAATTACAGAATTCCTAATCTACGTGAACAACCTCCTCCACTTCCTCCTGAGGTGCCCCCTCCTCCTCTTCTTCTTTGGCCACTGGGCGACCTCCGGTAGGACCACCGTACTCTTCTTCTAAGAAGATAATGTCCATCTCTGGATGCCTCTCGCGCAAACACGACATCATTTCCTTGGCCGTCCAGGACACCCAATAGTTGGCGAAGTCGTCGTACTCCGACGTGGTGTGGAAGTTGTCCTTATAGTTCGTACCGTCGCTTCGCCTACTGTTTTCACCTCTGCCTTGAGGGAATCAATTTCTTCAGCCTGGGCCTCAGTGAGCTTCTTCAGCTTGCCTTTCTCCCGATTCGCCTCTGCCAGGGCCTCAGAAGTTATCCTTTAATGGTCATTGGCATGATCCACCCTCTGGTCAGAGCCGCTACTTGAGAGACGGACTCATTCAGCTCATTCTTTAGGCGATTGGCTTGGATTTCAGCAGCATCCAGATTCAAAGTGGCGGTCATCCACTTCTCCTCCGCCTCCTTCGTGGCCTTAGCCAACTCGGCTTCCCAAAACCCTAAAGCCTTTAGCTTCTCCTCAAGATCTTCATTCTTTTTACGGAGGCCCCTGACCAGGTCCTTTGTCGAGGTGCCCATACTTAACGTCCTTGCTACACATGCGTTGTTGGCGGCCAGTAAGTCCTCAATCTCGCACGATAAGGCGTGATTGGCCCAGTCCTCGGTCCAGTACTTGCTGAGGACAGGACGGCAGAGGCTGTTTCAGGAGGCAGCATCTCCAGAACTGCCTCAGGGAGATCTTCTTCTTTAATCCCAAAAAATTGGTGGCTTTACCCTTAGCTGAGGCTCCTACAGGCCTCTTCAGCCTCTTCCTTGGCTTCTCTCCAGAGAAATAGGCGGTAATAGGCACGATGGCTTGGGAGATGGGCTGAGTCGCCACAGTAACTTCAGCATCGGCCGGAGGAGGTGGTGTGACAGTAGCTTGAGCAGAGGATGAGGCCCCAGGCGGGCCAGTTCACTTCTTCCTCCTCTGCACGAGGAAGGCTCCTTCCTCCCTGGCATCTTCCTCAGCAAGCTGCTGGCCAGCCATGCTGAGGGAAAAAAGACGCTCCGACTGCTTCTTGTAAGCAGTCGAGCTCGTTCTTAGTGTTTTGGCCTCTGCCACACTTCGTCGGATAGAAGCAAGGTCTGGCTTCGGAGGCCTTTTGTTCTCAAAGTCGTCTGCAAAAAAAAGGGGGGGTTACAAAAGTATTCTCACGAAGGAAATGCAATAAAGAAGAACTGAAGTGATAAGTTTACCTTGATTCGTCATCAAGCCGTTCAGAACGAGGTGATAATTCTTATTGATGAGGTCTTTGTAACTCCTCTCCGGCAGAGGTGTCTGGTATATCTGGCTGATAATGTCCCAGTCCTCTTCGGAAATCTTGCACTTCGGGAGGGAGCCTACATGAAACAGAAATATTAAAACATGAGCAAAATCGACCAAGTAAAATCAGTTCGGACAAATCACTTACTGTAAGTAGAATAGGTTGTGGGGATTGTTAGAGGCGTCATGGGATCATTCTCTATGGTGTCCCACCGGCCAGACACCCAGAACCACGAACTCTTCCAGCCTTTGACCGAAGAGGGCGCCCCGTGCAAAAACGGTGAATGAGACCCCCATGGAGAAAGGTAGTACCAGCCACGGCTCTCTTTCCCCCCCCCTCCTCCTCCCCCTCCCCCTCCGACAATGGATTTTGGAAAGAATAAGGAATGAAACACGCTAAAGGGCATATCCGACCCGATGCTGGCCAGACGCCGCAGCATCCAGGTCCCTACCATTTGGGACCAAGAGTTGGGATTGAATTGGGTTGGAGCCACCCCGTAAGACCTAAGGACCAACCGAAAGAAGGAGTGGAATGGGAGCCTCAGTCCGGCCCGAAGTAGATGGTCACTCACCGCCACACAACCGGGCCTAGGATAACGACCCTCTCATGCAGCTCGGGTACAATCATTTGGATATCATGGGGGACTCTGCAGACTGTCCTACACCTTTCTAACAGTTCGGAGGTGACATGGGAAGGGTAATTTGAAGCCCTCCCACTGGACGGATGTATCTACAGGAGAGGTAGGTCGTCTCCATATATTCTCCCCAGCCATAATGGCCCTGCTCAGTTCGTCTTGGGACACTACTATATGTTCCCTTAGAGTTGAGCTCTCCTCGCCTCGCCCCTCTTCACTTCCTCTCACAACAGATTGCTTGCTCGCCATTTCAGAGATTTGGAAAATCTCAGGAAGCTCCCGAAAGAAAGAAGAAAAGAAGATGAAGAAGACGAGGAATACAAAGAGTTACCTAAATGCAACGTCGGAACGAACGGATGGTCGGAGTCTGCTGAAAGGTCATCGAATTTCACTGTTGAAAGTCGCCAGAATGCCAGGTTCTTGAATGCTAAGGAGATTTTCGCTAAAGTAAAAGCTTCCAAATGAAAAGGACGGGCCTTTTATAGAAGCCCTAAACTCACCCCAACCGTTGGATCGTCCAAGCAACATCTGGACCATCCAATACCAGAATCAAAGGATCTCCATTGAAATGGAAAGTCACCAAAATCAACGGTCTGGATGGGACAGTGAATTTCACGCATAACCCAGGCGCGTCGCCTCGGAGACAAGGAAAAGTCGTTGCCATCATTACCATTTATGGCGAAGAAGGCGTGCCTTGGAAGCCCGCAGACGCCCCCCTTTCATATGCCTTGGGAAGACGCGAAAGCTTTCAAATCATTGGCACAAAGCCCAAGGATGTCTCTTCAGAAGCCACTTGTCCTCTCCACAACCGCTTCGCGTTGCAACAGCTCTGCAAAGAGTTGCCAACCATATCACTTCGGCCAGAGCAGATAACGAAGTTGCAACAGCTCCCCCAAGAGTTGCCAACTCTTATCGCCTCAATCATGACAACTTCGCATTGCAACAGCTCTGCAAAGAGTTGCCAACCCTTATCACTTCGGCCAGAGCAGATAGCTAAGTTGCAACAGCTCCCCCAAGTGTTGCTAACTCCTATCGCCTTGGCCATGACAACTTCACGTTGCAACAGCTCTGTAAAGAGTTGCCAACCTGTATCACTTCAGCCAGAGCAGATAACGAAGTTGCAACAGCTTCCCCAAGATATCGCCTCTGCCACGACAACTTTGCGTTGCAATAGCTCTGTAAAGAGTTGCCAACCCTTATCACTTCGGCCAGAGCAGATAGCGAAGTTACAACAGCTCCCTCGAGAGTTACAATAACTCCTATCGTATCAGCCTCGACAGCTTCGCGTTGCAACAACTATCCGCCAGTTGCCGACTTACCATCTCAGCCAAGAAATTGGAATTCGGCGCTCTTTCCCCCATGCGCTTCAACTGCAAATTTTAAAAGTCCTAGTACTATATAAATATCCATACATGGACTTGTGGGACTATTGTTACGGGTCAGATCAAACCCGCCACGTCGCCCTCCACGTGTCACAGAGGTGATCCAGACCATGCCACGTGGTGGCCGAGGTGATTGCGTATGGGGCTAACTGATTGCATGAACCAAAGTGATCACATAAGGGGCGAACATCTGCGATACACCGCGGATGCAAAGGCCGGCCTCCGCTCCTGCCCTGCCACACTTTCTTCACCTCGCCCCGATAAAGGTCCCTTGCTCAATCTTTCTAAAGTCAAATCACTGACTGATGGGACGTGTGGCAGGACCCAAACGGTCAAGTCAGTAGCTTCAGTCAGAAACATTTAATGCCCGCCAACCTAAGGATTGATGGATTGATACCTAGGATGGATGAGCCCTGAAGATTTGGCAACACGTCTTTCCTCATCCAACGGCTCTCCTCCTCCCATCCTTAGTATAAATACCCCCTCCTTGTGCCAGAAGAAAGGATTGGAATCCCATTTATTACAACAACATAGCAAACTTTGGTATTATTTCTCTCCCTCGTATATTAGCACCCTGTCATTACACTTTGTCAACCACTTTTTGGCGAGTGTTCCACCGCCGACGAATCATCCTCCAGTTGAACTTGAAACTGACTTGACCGTCGGAGTGCTCGTGGTCACTCCCAACCCCTCTGCGAAAGCCCTCGGGTGACTGACGTCGTACCACATGTGCAGGGTAGAGTTGAGATGAAAATTTTCTTCTGTTGGCCACGTTGGATCCATTTTTCGAGGTCAACATACTATACTTGCAAGAGGCCTCATTATGCAATGTACTGCCCAAAATGAGAAAAATAAGTGCAATGGTTGTCGAGGAACTACGGGACGAGGACACCTAGGAAATTATGATGTCTTAGTTGCATTCGCTATAACTCATTGCAGATTTATGGGTTATAAACCTTGCTCCTGCATTGCAGAAATCTGGTAAGGAAGGCACCCAATTTAAGCAGCAAAATGTTATATTGGCTAGGATGTGGTATTTTCCAGACTTTATGTTTAGGGAGTTGATAATTAGAAAATGAAAGGATTGTGGGGTGTTCTATTGTGAAATTCTTGTAAGGATGCAGGGAAATGGGTAGTACTGATCACCCAACATTCTAGTATCGAACGAAGGTAAAGTCAATGAAGCATCATGGATTCTTTGATCCATGTTGTAGAAATACAAAAGCATTTTGGGAGTTTCAATGAGGAAGTAGAATTCTTTTGGCGAGGAATTTTTTTTAAGATCCTAATCGAAAAATAGTAATGACACGGGAATTGTATTGTCTGATTCCTACCATGATAGACAATGTGTCGAATGTTGGGACAATACACAGATTATGGTAGGATGAAGTAAGACATCATGTTGGTTCTGTGATGCGACAGTAACAAAGGTATAACGATGCTGAATTTACTTCATAATAGCATCGTAGGACGAAATTTGGGGATACAATTCAGATTTAGCATTAGTAGATAGGTTTATGTGGGCTTGTGTTCGATGTGATGATGCTTACAAGTAATTATTCATTTTGTTTGAGTATTGGGACAATTTCAGCCCATGTTGGAGTGAAAATATACAGAAATTGATCTAGCAATTGGGATTGTAAAATTCCATACTAATTTGTCTTATAAAACTAAGTATGAAGGACTTGGATTTTAAGAGGCGGATAGGGATAGATGAATAAGGAAGCCATCCGTGTGTTCCCTTTCATGATTTTGTACATGTTACTTTGTTTTGGTGAGAAACAAAATTTGGACAGTTCACATAAAAATGTGTGTGCTTTACTTATTCAATCTACTGCATTGCCAAGTTAAAATCAATGAAGATTGCGGTGGACCACCATACTAGGAATGAATGGTGTTCACAATCATATGTTGAAGTTGTTGGACGGATAGAGAGCCAAAAAAGAGTTGATTGATATCACGCAACACATTTTGAACAACTGTTCGATCATGCATATCTTCATTCTGTTGGCATTTTTGGGCTTCTAGATCTTTAACTTTGGAAGATCTTGCATTTTCTTGATTGCCTTCAACCAGCAGATTTTGCAATTCCAGCCTGTGCATGAGTTCAACAATTAGTGCATCTTTTTCATCTAGTGACTTTGTTAACTTTTCAACTGCTATAGCCGTTTGTTAGATTCGGTCATCAGAGCTCGATGTCACTTACATGACACCTCTGGCTCGAGTGATTCTTCAGATAAAGTATAGTCTCCTCATCTTCGCAAAAAAGTTGGTATGAGAAGATCCAGACACGGATCTACCACTGGAGATGGAACTAGAATGAGAGCTTCTCGTCAAATATTGATCTTTTTTGTCGAATGAGAGTTCGGCTTCTTGCAAGCAATTTTTATTTTACCTTTGTTGGAGAACTTCCTCAGTGGTAGGACGAGTAGAGCTTTCCCAATTTTTTGTTCAGGCTCTAGTCGTGTGGAAGAGTTCAGCAAGTTTCTTTTCAAGACGAGTCATAGTTTTATTTGCCTTTTCGCTTGTCATTGTTGATGCAATGGTTGAAATTTAAAGATTCTGAGATTAAATGATGAGATGACAACAAGGTCCCACCGGACATGCCTAGAAATTTGTACAACGAATTTCGTGTACTAATATACAGATATAGTTGCAATTTGTATTTTTGAGAAATACAAGGGGATGTTAATCTTCTTGCAATTACTTGTGAAATTCTCTGATTAATAATCTGAATATTTGAAGATGAGGGAGCACGTGGTTTGAGTCCTAGATTTCGAGATTTGTTGAAATTTTAATTTGTTGATAATTTGACTTGTTTGACTTGGTTTGAGTCCTAGATTTCGGTACTTGGACTTCAGGGCTTGGATTTGCACTTTGAGACTTGGACTTGAATTTGATTTGATTTGAAGAAGATTTGGATCTTTTTAGACTTGGATTGGGCTTACTTGATTTGAAGAAGATTTTGATCTTCTTGGTATTTATTGGACTTAGGTTTAAGAGGATTTCTTTTCTTTCTCTAGCTTAGGAGTTTTTTTTAATACTTCATGATTTTCTTTTGCACCTTAACTTGTGAAATCTTATGGACTTTTAATGCTATTTATAGGGGAATTTGTAACCAATTTGGTAACCACCCAATTATTTCTAATTAAAATGAATAATTGAGTAATTATGAATCTGGAAAAAGTGGGATGGGCATTAGAAGACTTTAATAAACATAATAGGGCTCATTATTTCAATTGACCGAATTCATTAATTTTTTTTTTTTTTTTTTTATGTCTACAGACATTTTAAAATTTTTGCGCAAATGACGTTTTTGTTAACCATTATGCAAAAATCCAATATGTAAAACGTATAATTATAAAATACGGTGTGTAAAACATAATTATACCTTATTTACACAGTGCATTTTATAAATTTCCTTTATTTATATCGTCCATGTCACCGGCGATGAAGATGTCGTGTGAAGAGAATATGGTCTCTCTACTTAACTTAAGCATGGAAGAACCCACGTGGGATCATGTGGATCAAGGGATCCCACAATATTTTTGATCTTTTTTTTTTATATATATTTAATAATTTTGTAGTTTTTCTCGTACTCTTCTGCCTTTACCTCGTGATAATTCTCTTTTTCTCTCCCACGTTTAGAAAAAACAATTTAAATAGACCCTCCTCTAATCTCCAATTTCAATATCTATTCTTCAATCCAAAAAAATCATTCTTCTCCAATATCCAACCTCTAATCGAATAATAGTATGGAATTTTACAGTTTTAATTTTTATGTTTGATGTACTGGTTTTATATTCGATTTTCGCTCCTTTTAATTTTCTATTTTATTATTCATGATTGATGCTATGAGATTTTGGCGTTGCAATTGATTTGGGCAGAATGTTTGAAATTATATGTTTTGAAATTATTTCTATGATTAACGAATTTAAGTAGCAATCCTTATATTATTTATTTATTTATTTATTTGGTTAAATTTATGGAAAATGTTGGTGACATTTATAGATGAAGTGAAATTCGCTTGATTTGGATAGTTATATAATTTTGTTTAAACGATGTATTTGACAATATTGTTAATGATGTAATTATAGACTACAATTATAGTAGTGTATTAACTTATTTTCATTAATGATATTTGTTTTAAAAAAATTGTATTTTAATTTTTGATCCCACAATAAAAAATGCCTAGCGCGACCATTGCTTGAGAGAGACTGTCCACCTATTTTCATTAATTTTGTAGCATAAAACATATTTGTGATCTCTACCCATCATGATTTGGGTTGGCTATTGAAAGTTTCTTCAAAAGAGAGAGAATTACAAAATTTTTAGCATCAAATTTATTTTTGACCTCTACCCATCTTGAGACTAATTTTTATTGCTGTCCACATAATGTCATTAAACTTTTAGCATAAAATATATTTGTGACTTCATTGATCTTGATTTGGATTGGCTATTGAAAATTTCTTCGAAAGAGAGAACTGCAAAACTTTTAGCATCAAATGTATTTCTGACCTCTACCCATCTTGATTTGGGTTGGCTATTGAAAATTTCTTCGAAAGAGATATATGTTGTTAGATAAATAATAATTTATGCACAAGTGTTGACTTAAACAACTTGAGAAGTTTGAAACAAACAGTATATTACAGAGTCCCCAAATTATTTGTTTTGTGGGAAGTTGATTTCTAAACTTTTAACTTCACCTAATCCCCCAACATGCTTGAGAACCCAGTGCTGCCCAGTATCAAGAGTCATTGAAGTGGTAACAAGATGATTTCTAACGGACACAACACTAAATGAATATGCCCAGGCCTTAATTTTTAACCACGCATTTTCTTATAAAATAATTTTACAAGTAAATCAAAAAAAAAAATTCTTATTTTTTAACTACATATTCTCCAACTTTTTACTAATTTAAATACATTCTCTTGAAAAAAAAAAAATGGAGCCCAAACAAGGGCATAATTTCAGAAACAAACAACGAAAATAATTGTGAAAATTGTACAATTTTTTTGTAAGGATAATACTAACGAAATAATATCATAAGATTTTTAAAAATATAACGATATTAGGAGAATATGATAATACTTCCATATCTTTAATATTAGCATCAAGCAATCTTTTTTATCGTGCTGCCTAATCTACAACATTTTCAAGAATATAAAATTGTCCAAGGATTAGACAACTATAAAGTCTTTAATCATCCCCAATTCATAGAATATAGGATCTTTCTTTCTCACTCTTTTATGGAAGTAAGATACATCACGACCAACTAGATCCTAACATACACTACAACAAATGTTACTTTTTACGGCACACGTTCACGGCGTGCAAATACGGCATGCCTTAAAAATAGACCATTTACGGCATGCTATGAATGCACACCGTAATAAGTCATTTACTAAAAGTATTTACGGCATATATGGATGGCATGCCGTAAAAAGTACCATTTTAGGCACACATTGATTGCACGCCGTAAAACTTTTCGGCACACATTGATTGCGTGCCATTAATGTAAGTCCATTAGTCGCAAATTTAAGCCCAATATCCATATCACAACCCATTAGCCCAATACCCATATCACAAACAGCCAAATACCCCAGCCAAACCCAATTACCCAAATACCTAACTCTCATGCCTCTGCCTCACACCCGCAATCACAACGCCTCCCCTCCCGCCACTCAGTTTCTACTTTCCAGCCCCTTCATCTGCCTCATCCTTAGTCCTCCTGCCCCTGAGTTTCTAGCCCCTGCATTCACCATTCGAGTTTGGTCGCAACACCTGCTGCTGCTCACCTGCTCCGTCGCGCCTCGACCACCGGCTATTCTTCAGCAACAGCAGAAGAACAAGGTGATTAGGTGAAGCCCTCTTATTCTCGTTTTCCTTTTCTCATTTTTTGTTAATTTGATTTGTG
>CAIGRR010255529.1:0-13556 GCA_903798365.1 Fraxinus sp. 1973-6204 | reverse complement strand
TTCCTGTACGTATAGAATAATTCTATTTGGAATGGTTTATGTTGTTCACATCACATCATCTAATTCAAAGGTTGAAAATGCTGTCATAATTTGCCCCAGTTTGGGCTCCATTAAAATCAAATTTTGGGAGAATATGTGTTACGTAACAGTGATTATTTAATTTATTTTCTATTTTTATTTTTGGAGAATGTATGATTAAAAAGTAAGGAAAAATTTTGAATTTATGTGTAATATCACTTTAAACCGAAATTGGGCTAGAATGAAATGGATGTGGTTCAGGTGTAAAGTAGGTTAAGCTGTTGGGGGTGGCGGGGCATAGTGTGGCAACCATGGGTCGTGTTATTACTTATTAGCCCAGAAAATTTCTAAGTTGTGTGGCCAAAAGTTGACCGTTGTCATTGTGGGTATTTTTTTTTTTTTTTTTTTTCTTAAACACTAAAGATTAAATGGGCTTGGACAATTTTTCAAAATTTCAAACCAAGTGTCTTTTTCTAATTTTCTATTTTGAGAAATAATTTTTCAAAATGACAACCCAAATATGTTTTAAGCACTTTTAAAATGGACCTTCAAAACAGTAAATTGAAAATGAGTTTTGAGAAAAATGAGTTCTTGATGAAATGGTGCTCAAACAAGGGCTTAATTTATTTAACATTAGAACAATTAAAAAAATTTGAAAAAAAAAATAATATTCAATTGAACAATTAAAGTAGTTATATAAAAATATAATACGTTTATAATCCATAAAAAAAACATAATTTACTAAAGTATCTTTGAAAGTTGAATTATATTAATAACCAAACCAAGCCAAAAATGAAGATTTCATTACATAATGTTAGGTTTGAAAACTTTTAACTATATAAGTAATAGTTTTTGTAACAAATTCTATACATAAATATTAATTGACTTAATAAAATATGTCATTTCAAGTTTTAAACTACGCAACGTACTTAGCTAATTTTAAAAAATAAAAGGATACATAAACAATCCTTCCCATTCAAAACCCTCACATATCGTGTTATAAATTCAAATAATAATTGAATAGTAGGTTATAAAACTTTTTAAATTCTAATAATAATTGAAAGATGAATTAGGAATTATACAAAATTAATGAGGAAATTATTGTCTTTCAAAAGTTTCTCATTATTCCTCACTTTCTAAATAGGGTAATTATATTCACAACACAATTTTTATTTTTTTACACCACATTTTAATTACACTTAAGGTTATTAATCTTTGCTCATTATAGCATTTATGTCCCTAACAATTTTTCATGTCATTTTTATCCTAACTTTTCATTACTTAACACATCTTGTATTTGATAACAATTTTATGTTCAAAAGTCTGTTGAAATGGCGTAACATAACATATTTCTCCATTATATTTTTTTGAAAAAAATAAATAAAAGTGCGAAAAATCATTTTTCCCTCATTTCAAAAGATGAAAATAAAATCTTTTGATATAAATTATCATCAAGGATGACACATACTAATTAATAGATTGTTAAAGATAAGGGTTCGACGAAAAAAAGTTAAGAAAATAATTACTACAATAAACAAAGATTGAAGAGTTTAACTGCAATTAAAATGTGGTGTATCAAATAAAAATTGTGGTGGTAATATATCCACCTTCTAAATATTGTGGATTAGTTAGTCCAATTTGCTATTTTAATTGTTATTCTTTTTTTTTTCTACGTCAAGATATTTCAATTCATTTTCTCTTATTGTATAAATGTTTTTGATACAACGTTAAAAAAAAATGTGATCTTGATTTCATAATTTGTACATTATTATGTAAATAATGTAGATTTAACTTAAAATGATTACTGAAATTATTTTCTTATATACGAATAATGATTTTTTTTAATACTTATCATTTAGTAAAGATTATAGAATGAAGATTTACGATGTTATTTTTTTTATTGAAGTCTTGTAGTATACTTGAATTAATGTGAACCCACGTAACAATAGTAGCTACGAAAACCATACAAGATTGATTCAAACCCAAGAAAGTCAATGTTCAAGCTTGATTAAAAAATATTGAACCAAAGAACCAACACAATTGTTGACAATATGTTGACTTCGTGATTACAAAACTCAAGAACCTCACTCGATTTATTTGAACACCACAAAAAATAATCTTGATAAGTTCATAATTAATTGAATGAAGAACAACAAGAAAATAATAATGCCCTAAAATAAATCTTTCAATAATTGTGTGTTTTACAATGAAAATAATATCCCTATTTATATGGAATCCCTAAAACTCTAGTAAAAACGGAATTAATTCTAAAAATAACAAAATATATCACAAAATATAGTTTTAACTAAAATAGAAAATTGCGCGAAATTTGAAAAATTCGCGGTCGGGAAATACACTATGCGGCCGCATAGTGTAAGTATATGCGGTCACATAGATCAACTGGGGTTCTCCTTTGTGGCCTCGGTAAAGGGGCATGCGGCAACTATACGGTCACATAGTTGTTTTGTCCAGCTACTCCACCCATTACTTGAATCAAGTTGCTCCACTTCGTTTCATTTTGGGCATCATCTCACATGCCCAAAATGAAACTTGTCCCTTTACTTGTCGTGATCACTGTTTCATCCATCGCGTCTTGAGTAAATAGTCCCGTTACTTCTTTGACCCGCTTCGCTCGCGACCTAGTCATAGGTCATTTTTTAACGGTCAATGGATCATTGCCCGGACTTATCTTCGTATTATGGATTACATCACTCTCTCCCTTTTCGAAATGATTCGACCTCAATTTTGTACCTGCATCAAAGAGAGAACGATCAGAGACATTAAATGTAGCCGAAACATTATACTCACCTGTAAGGTCCAACTTATAGGTATTGTCATTGATCTTTTCAAGCACTTGGAATGCTCCATTACCCATCGATCGCAACTTTGACTTCTTTTGATCTGGAACGTGTTATTTCCTCAAGTGTACCCAAATCCAATTTCCTGGTTCAAATATAACGCGCTTTCGTCCCTTATTTGCTTGAGAAACATAATGCTCATTTTTCTTCTCAATTTGCAACTTTACCTTTTCATGGAGTGATTTCACTAAGTCGGCTTTCTTCTTTCCATCTAAGCCACCCCATTCATTTACAGGTAAAAGAATTAAATCCAAAGGTGTTAGTGGATTAAAATCATATACAATTTCAAAAGGTTAGTAAGAAGTAATCGAATGTGTGACCCTATTATATGCAAATTTGATTAATGGTAAACACTCCTCCCAACTCTTCAGACTCTTATTAACTATATTGCGTAACAATTGTATCATAATCCTATTAACTACCTCAGTTTGCCCATCTGTTTGTGGGTGAAAAGTAGTAGAAAGCAATAGCTTGGTTCCTAACTTATTCTATGGATGGCAACGGGGCGGGGCTCTTGCCCCGTTTACTGCCCCGTTTGATTTTTTTTTTTTAAGTTTTTAATAATTTATATTATTTCCCACATTCATTAGATTGAGACAAATAAATTGAGTTTCCATTTTCTATTAAAACTAATNTAACTTATTCTATGGATGGCAACGGGGCGGGGCTCTTGCCCCGTTTACTGCCCCGTTTGATTTTTTTTTTTTAAGTTTTTAATAATTTATATTATTTCCCACATTCATTAGATTGAGACAAATAAATTGAGTTTCCATTTTCTATTAAAACTAATAAAATCTTCCATTTAAAGTATTGAATTCTTAAAAAAGATTTAAAAAAATAATAAAAAAATTAAACGGGGCGGGGCGCCCGTTACCCGTCCCCGCCTCGGGGCAAAATTCCCCGCTCCGTCCCCACCCAGAATACCCGATTAAGCGGGTAATCCCCGTCCTGTTCAGGGCGAGGCCCCACGGGTATCGGGTTTGTCAGGTTTTTTTTGCCATCCCTAACTTATTCCACAAAATCCTCCAAAAATGACTGAGGAATTTAACATCCCTATCCGATACAATGCTTCTAGAAATCCCATGTAAGCACACTACTTTAAAGAATAAATCTGCAATACTGGTGGCATCATCAATTTTATGACATGGAATAAAATGTGTCATCTTACTAAATCTATCTACCACCACAATATACAATCTCTTCCTTTTTTAGTTCTAGGTAAACTCAACACAAAATTCATAGACATATCAACCCAAGGTTCACTAAGAATATGTAATGTCGTATATAAACATTGAGGTAAACCCTTAGATTTAGCCTTTTTCATATGATTCGTATAAATTAGAAAAATTTGGATCATTAGCATACATGTCCTTAACATATTCAAATCCTGACAATTTGACATCTGAAGTACTTAGAAGTACGTACCTCAATGATAAAGCATCCGCTACCACATTTTTTTTACTTTGTTTGTACCGAATAACATATGGAAATGTCTCGATGAACTCCATCCACCGTGCATATCTCTTGTTTAGCTTACTTTGACCCCTTAAATGCTTCAAGGACTCGTGGTCAGTGTGAATCACAAATTCCTTTGGCCATAGATAGTGCTGCCATGTCTTCAAAACTCGAACAAGTGCATACAACTCCTTGTCATATGTAGGATAGTTGAGAGTTGGTCCCACTAAAGTAACCTATTGACCTTCAATCCTGCATTAAGACAGCTCCAATACCTATTCCTGAGGCATCACATTCAATTTCAAAAGTACTGTTAAAGTTAGATAGTGATAAAATCAGTGCAGTACACAACATATCCTTAATAATATTAAAAGCATGTTCTTGTTCAATGTCCCAATGAAATCCTACACTCTTCTTTATAGTTTTCGCGAGTGGTGTGGCAAGTGTGTTAAAGTCTTTAACAAAATGCCTATAAAAACTAGCTAACCCATGAAAACTTCCTACCTCATATATGCTTTTAGGTGTTGACCATTCCTAATGGATTTGATTTTCTCCGCATTCACTTCAATACCCTTTGCACTAACGACATAATCAAGAAAAACAATTTTGTCCATGCAAAATGTGCGCTTTTTAAAGTTAGCGTAAAATTGTTCTTACCTTAAGGCTACAAACACACATCTTAAATGCCCTATATGTTCATTTAGATTATTACTATATACCAAGATGCCATCAGAGTAAACTATTACGAATTTACCTATGAATGCACGTAAAACATGATTCATTAATATCATAAATGTGCTAGGTACATTAGTAATCTAAATGGCATGACTAACAACTCATACAACCCATATTTAGTTTTAAAAGCGGTTTTCCATTCATCTCCTTCCCTCATCCCAATCTAATGATAACTAATTTTAAGATCAATTTTACTAAATATGCATGATCCATGTAATTCCTCTATCATATCATCTAACTTAGGAATATGATGACGATACTTTACTGTTATATTGTTGATGGTCCTACAGTCGACATACATCCTCCAGGTTCTATCTTTCTTTCACACAATTAGCACTATCACGGCACATGGACTCATACTCTTATGACTTTTTATCTCTATTCTCACCCCTCATATGACTTTTTATCTCTATTCTCTTGTGGCTCTACTCTTTTTCTCACAATTAGCCACCTCTATTTTTTCTTTTGCTCTCTTGTTGTGAAATCAATCTCACTTCCTTTTTCTCTCAAACTTTTTTCTTCCTCATTTTTCAATTTGATTTGATCTTCATACACTTGTTGCGGTGTTAACGGCGCAAGAGTAATAGGTTTTCCATCCTTGGTAAAGCTGTACCTATTTTTGTACCCATTATAAATCACTTTCCTATCATATTGCCATGTCTTCCCTAACAAAATATGCACGACATGTGTAGGAACTACATCACACATCATTTCATCATGATACTGCCCAATTGAAAAACTCACGAACACTCGTCTATTCACATTAACCTCTCCACATTCATTCAAACATTGAAATTTGTAAGGCATATGCTGTTTTAGCATAGTTAATCCCAGCTTTTCAACAAGTGTAGTGTTATCCACATGGGTACAACTATCCCCCATCAATAATCATCTTCATACCGTCACTATTTCATTTGCAATAGAGTATTTATAGTAGGTTTGTGTGATTGTTACTTACAATAATGAAGCTAACCTGATAATTATTATATTGCATGACTTTAGTCCAGAATAATTATTATATCTTATTAAGAACATTGGAGATAAGTTTTAATTGAATAAATTTTTAGTAATTATCAGCTAGGATAATACTATAAACAATTGGTGTAAAGTCTTCTCTTCATCTCTTTGTTCAGACAGTTTAACTCCACATTCTACGAGGGTGCTCACTGGTTTGCAATTCGTCATTTTAAACATTTTAAGAATTTCTTTTGTATATCCCTTTTTAGATAAATATTTCATTATCTCTTTGTTTCACCTCAATCAGATATTTGTAGGGAAGGTTATGACCATACCATGTCAGCCAGAACACTATAAATAGGTTGTCTTTATAAATGGTAAAAGGGAATTTTGGATGATATTTGGAATATTGATTCTAATATACAAGAAGACACTCAAGAAAAACACTCTGAAGAAATCTTCTTACTTATTCTATATTTATCAGTTTGAATGGGTAAGGAGCATGTAGAGCCAAGGAGGATACCCAGCCTCTCCATATGCAGCCCAACGAAATGCATTCCATGACCCCTCACAAGGAGGTTACTACCACGGCGAAAAGGAGGTCCAAAGCTAAACGTCTGACTATCTATACTACACAATGGAGGAAGCACCCCAAGAAAGGGAAATTGGGATTGATACATCCGCCAACTATGCAATTAACCAACCCATTGAGGTCCAGTACAACTTTTCTCAAAATTACGACTAGGAGGACACGCCCTAGAGGTTGAGAAGCGTCTTTGACAGACTGAGCCCAGGGATGCCCAGGAAAAGGCAGGTTCAATCTCCCCCTACACCTAGAAATAAGCAACAAGAACTTCCTCGGTTTGAAAGGTATGAACCAGGTTATGATGAAGTGCTTCGGAATCCTTCCCCTAGAAATAGGCGTGAAAGGAGAGCGGAGCATGCTAGGAACCAAGCAAGACCTTCCCAACCACCTCCAAAAACTCAGGCTAGGGAAGATGACGATTCAGATTGTTCACAAAGGTCTTGCAATCTTGATGACGATGATGACAACTTACCATTTTCACAAGGGATTAGGAATGCCCCCGTACTGAACCACTTCACGTTTCCTAAAATCCCCAAATATGATGGGACAGGCGACTCTACGAAGAATCTTAATAGCTTCAAGGCACACATGAGTCTTAGATGAGCCACTCCTGCCAAGAAGTGTAGAACGTTTCACTTAACTCTATGTGGAACAGTTGAATTCATTATGGTACACAAGACTTCCGGAAGAAAGCATCCGAATTTGGCTAGACTTCAAGAAGACTTTCCTTAAGTGCATTGCAACCAGCAAAGAGGGAGAATGGCCAATACAATGCTTACAGGACATGAGACAACACCAAGGCGAGTTGCGAAAAAGCTTCTTATCCCGTTTTGCTGATGAGATGACCTACTGTGTGCAAGTGACAGATAGGGAAGCTTGACAGCCTTAAGAAGATGACTGGATATGAACTTTCTCTTCTGGAGAGATTTACAAAATAAAGACTCTACTAGTTATTATGCCTTATTAGAAATGATAAGGCGAGAGATCATTAATGAAGAATTGAAAGATCACAGAAATAGGGCGAACCAAGGACTCCTACCTCCTCAAAGGTAAAGAGGAAGAGGCACAACCTCACATTTAATAGATCACCAGATCGGATAGACGACCTCTCTCAACCTAGGACAGATGTTGGAATCAAATATTGTCGGACGAAGCTTGGATACCTAAGTCATAAAAAAAATTGTTATGACTAAAAAAAACAAACAAGATACTAGAACTGCTCTAATACTACTTTGTCGAGAATTCGGCCAAATAATTAAAGTCAGGAAAATAAGGGAAATATGAAAATAATGGATCACACAACAACCAATATTTATATGGAAGAGGTAGAGAGTTTCATACACCAAGAAACTAAAATTATGTTTGCAAGATTTGATATTCTTAATCTAAATCTAAACAATTATTTCGAGTTTTTAATGTATACAATAATTATCTAATTGTTATCTCGAGTCTATGAAAAACCCACACCTCGTGGAGTATTTATAGGAGTCCAATCTTGATCTTATGAACTACTTTGCACGCCAACCTTGATTGAATTATCCCATTCACTTCCAACTCCAATTGGGTCATCAAACTTGCTCAAATCACCATGAGCACTTCCAACTCCACCTGAATTGTCATGTCTTCTCAAATAATCACGAGCAAATGATCAACAAGATCATGACTAGCTCCACCTGAGTTATAGGAAGATTCCCAATATTACTATTCGAATCAATACGAATAATCTGATCACAACCAAATCTATCCGAGTTATTGCTTATTAAACCATAAGATACACTGCATCCACAGTGACCGTCGAACCTTTTAACACGTATAATCGAGACCTTCTCTGTCTCCTTAACATAACATGGACACCTTTGCTAACTTTCTGAACTCCATCTCCACTGGTATACTTGTACCGTTTTTAACCAAGAGTACTCAAAAAAATTAAATTCATGTTTATACCTAGAACATGTCGAACCTGACCAACTGTTCTAACCATCCATTCAAATATCTTGATTTTGACATTACCAATCACAGCTATTTTACGAGGCTCATTATTTCCCATCATCACAGAACCCTTTGTAACTGTATCAAATGAAGAAATCAAATCCCGGTTTGAACACACATGAAAAGTGTAAGCCGAATCAAGTATCCAATCCTCGTCAGTTTAGAGTCATCATCAGTAATTGCCAAAAGATCTTTATCACTATCTTTTCTGCAAGATTGACATTATCGAAAATTTCTAGTTATTCCTTCTGATATGTAGTAGCAAATCTATTCCGCCACTCATAGTAATCCTTTTTCATGCGCCATTTGTTGTTGCAATATTAACAAACTTTATCACTGTTGTTATTTTTTGCTCTGCCCCTTCCATAACCACTCATCTTCCTGTTACGAATAACAAGACCATCTGACTGGGCTTCATAACCGACGACCATATGCTTTATCTTCTCCTTAGAATAAAGCACATTATATACCTTATCAACAGTGCGAGTATCCCAATCATAGAGAATAATACATCTAAAAGTCACACATGAAGGCGGCAAGGAACATAACAATATCAACTATAAACCCTCTTCATCGTGCTTGACTTCTACGGTCTCCAAATCAATGATGATTTTCTTGAACATCGATAGTTGATCTTCCAAAGATCCATCTTGTATCAAGCGATGAGAAACTAGGCTCTTCATGAGTAATTTACTAGTCAAGCTCTTTGTCATATAAAGTTGCTTCAATTTCAACAACAATCCAGCTGCACTTTTCTCTTTTACCACATCTTGAAAAATTTGATTAGAAAGATGAAGATGTATCTATGATATGGCTTTTTGATCTTTGCGTTGCTTCTCCTCCGCAGTCATTATTGCGAGAACTACTCGCATCTTGATCCTCCACAAAGAAAATCTACAGTTGTGATCCAAAAGTGAAATCCCAAATTTCATAGTTGATATTCCTGAAACGACTGACCTTGTTCAAATCTCGATTTAATAACCAATTTGGACCTCCCAAAAACTGCCATCTATCTCCTACCCTTCTTCACCCTCTATCTAAACCCTCGAAATAATCAACATGATGTCCACTCACACAAAGGCATGCACCTTGAATAAGCTTATTAAGTAGGAAGTGATCGTCGAAAGCACTGCCCTAATTAACGCTTCCCATCTTCCAAATGAGAAAAAAAGGTCTTATCCACTTTTGAATTTTTTTCTACACCCTAACTCTAATAAACTCAAAGGTTTGTTATTTATCCCACCCCATCACCATGGGCATCCCCAAGTTAGTATCATATGTTGGCCATGTTCACACCAAGAAAACCTTATAACTCGTCCCTCCTAGTCTCAGTCAAATTTGGATTCCATATGTTGCAAGTCATCTTCACAAGCTCATCAGAATCCCTCCAGTCAAATTGATTATTTATGGCATGCCTTAAATGTGTGTCGTAATAATTTAATGACTTAAAATATTTACAGCATATATTTTGTGTATGCCTTAAAATTTGAATATTTATGGCGTAATTCTCAGGCATGCCATAAAAAAATTATATTTTTTACAAAATAATGAATATGCTTATGTATACCATTAAAAAAAAAAAAAGCATGCCGTAAAACTGTCGCAGAAATTTTATCAGATTTTTTTCATTTTCCTTCTTTTTCTTTTTTCTTTTCATTTTCTTTCATTTTCCTGTTGTTTTCTTCTTCTTTTTTTTTTTCCTTTTCCTTCTTACTTCCCCACAACCCGTTTTCCTCCTCCTTTTCTTCCTTTTTCCTTTCCGTTTCGTTTTCTTTCTTCTCACGTCCGTCTAATCGATCTTTGTTTACAGATTTCGTCTGGCAGCATCGTTATCAATCATTCGTTCATTGTACTAAAACCCTTTTCCCCTTTTTGCCAAAACTCTTTTCTTTCCCTTCTCTGCCTAATCGATCTCCTTTACGGTTTTCTCGAAATCGAATTACATACTTGCATCTACTGATTTTGGTGCTGAAGAATCTTGGAGCAAGCTTTCATTATTTATCTGCATCTGGATCGTTTTTGGTCTATGAGCGAAGTGATTGGAATCAATCAATGGCCATGAAGGTGATTAATTGATTTACTCGAGGTATTAGCTTATTACTTTGATTAGGTTTTGGAATAGAACATTATTTCTTCTTTCTGCTTGACATTGTTGATTCATTATCATTCTGATATAGGTAGAAAGATTTAGGAATGATGAAACTAAGTTTCCGACTGGGGATTGTAAATTGTTTTAGTATAATTCTTGTAGTCAATAAGTTTTCAAGAAAAAGCTTAGTCTTGATTAACAAAAGAGACGATTAAGGGATCATAAACTGTGAACTGTATCTCAAGTACATTTTTCTGTTTTATGTGATGTTGAGGAGTCGCCGCTGTGAAACTTGAGAAAGAACAACAGGGGATTTTTGCCAGAGAAATCTACCTCCTTTTATCACCCGAGACATCAATATGAGCAGCTCTATTCTCATGTCAGTTTAATTTTGCTTCCTACAAGAGCACCAATATACTATTGTCATTTTCATTGACTTGGCAATGATATTATGTGTTACATTTATAATGGATCTTTGGGTAATAGGGGTTTGGAATAGTGTGTTGCTGATTGACCACTACTTTATAGTTGAAGCTTAATAATATATTTTCTATAGTTTGACTCTGTTATCTTATTTGAAAGTGTTTTTCTTCAATCTTCCACTTAAACTTGTAAGGGTTATCTTGTCTTCTGTGACTGACTGCTTTTCTCCTTCATTGTTTCCGTTTCTCTTGATAGAAGTCTATCATGGTGCAATAAATGTGCATGCTCAGAATTTCTACTTCATTTGCTTTCAATGTTCTATTTAGATTACATTATCACTATCTAATGAATGTATTTTTATATTGCTGATTTTTGGTGAACAAATATAAGAAAATAATGAAAACTATATAGCTTCAAATCAATAGACAATAACGACCCCAAGCAATATAATTGTTATGAGCTGCATGTATATTTTCATATATTCAGTTATTTCATTTCTTCAATGAGTAAAGTTATTTAAGGAACAATTTATGTTCTTTTTCTCAGTCCAAAGAGTTATGATCTGTCAGGACTCTAATTTTGATCAAAGGATGAAGTGCTTCATTTTTTGGCAACTAAATTAGGTTGAAGGGAAAGAAAAATTCTGGTGCAGAAGCAATGGTTTGTAATTTATTCTTTTATTGGGTTATGAAATTTGTCATTTTCGTTGTCAAATCTTAGTTGATTATATGTCTTTTAAGATGACATCAGTAACTAATTCTTTTTTGTTATATTTGACCTATTGTAATTAGTATAGCAAATTCCTAGAGAATGGTTAATTGATGTAGCCTCATATGCGAGAAAGGAAACTGATCATGAGACCGTACACAATTTGGTTTAATCCAGCAACTTATCTTTGTTTATTTCAACTTTTATAGTAAGTGTTAAAAGGGTTGTTTAGTTCTTTAATTAATTAGACTAGTCTCTACGTTTTGACTAAAATCTAGCATTTATAGTTGCGAATATTGTTGGCTAGAATACTGATTGTTCTTGAAAAATATGGTAATGTAGGGTGTTCTGTAACTTTTCTGCATAGCTTTGAGCCATCTTATCTGAGACATCTGAAGTTAACTTTCTGCACGTGTAAACGAGGTTCAAGGTGAGTTGGCGATAATAAACATATGCAACAAGATCATTCAGGTTCCATTCTTTTGCCTAAGTCCTCAATAATTCAACTTTTGATGTCTTTGAAGTTGAAAATCATATCATTTCTCTTTCATCACCTGACTTGTTGTACGACAACACACCAATACGATACAAATGTATTTATTTATGTATATACTTGTCATTCGCATCCTCAGTCTAAGTTTATTAATTATACACTTATTGTTTATTTTTCTGAAGTGCAGGAAGTTGATCATTCGGAACAACTAAATTGTTGATCAAAGAATCGAACTTGGATATGAATCGATTAGTTTGTACTATTTTAATCAGTTATTTTTGGTGGAGAGAATATGCTTTTGGTATATTGCTATCAACTTTTTGACTAGGCTAATGATGTTCATATTAATTATTGAGATTAACTCTACATTTTAACATATTAACATATTGTATTGGATCGCACACAATACTTTTATTTATTGAAATTATGGAAAGCATGATTACATGTGTTGGTATATAGAAATTTGTTCTACGATAGGAGCAGCCATCAAGAATGATTTGAAAGTTGAAGTTTGTGTGTGTATATACATATATATAAGATTAAACGAGACTTTGAGCTAATAGTTGTATAGTGTTGGAGCTTCTGAGTAGAAGGGTCGAAGGATGGAACGTGCTGGTGATCAAATAAATAAATATTTGAAAAAAATCAAATGGACATTTACGGCGTGCATTAAATGAATGCCATAAAAAATAGGGCAAATTAGGCCCAGTACCCTAAAAAATTAACCAATTTGATTTATACTCTTTTCATTAATTAAATCCTTTAAAAACGTAAATAATACGCTGTAAAAGATGATTTCTTCCCATGTCTCTGTTACTGTAGTATTTCTCTACCGCTTCATCGCTGTGTCCATCGCCACAACCTTCAAGCTCCTCGGAAGATTCCCGAAATTCAACAAGTTTTTTAATAATGTCAATGGATCATCAAGATAATTCATCAATTTCTTCATTCCACGAAGTTATGACAGCAAACCCTAATGGAACCATTAGCACATAAGAAAAGAGGTGGGAAGAAGATATTCAAGGAGATGCGCCACCCCTTGTACAGAGGAGTATGGCAGAGGAACAATGCCAAATGGGTGTGTGAAGTGCGTGAACCAAACAAGCTCCCAAGTTTAACGATCTTTTGACAAAAAAGCTCCCCCCCTCTGTTTCTCTAATGCCTGGGACAACATCATCATGTTCAAGTAAAATCATTTTCAACCGAAACCCCAATTTTTATTTTTCTTCATTTTCCCAAATTTTA
>CAIGRR010255512.1:1351-14372 GCA_903798365.1 Fraxinus sp. 1973-6204 | reverse complement strand
TACTCCCTCCGTCCCAAAAAGATAGTCCTGTATACTATTTTTGTCCGTCCCAAAAAGATAGTCATGTTTCCATTTTAAACATGTATTAAATTTTTCATTTCCACATATACCCTTATTTAATACATCTTGGTATAATAGACACCAACTACTTAGATAAAGGATAAAGGGTATAGATGGAAAAACATAATAAAATTTAATACTCTAACTATACTAACTATCGTTTCTTAATCTGTGTGAAAATAATTATAGGACTATCTTTTTGGGACGGAGGGAGTACTAGCCCAAAGGCCTATTTGGGCCTGATTAAAATCTGATTTTAATTTAGGTCAAAGTCAAACAATCAATATCAACCACATCTTTCATGGGTCCCACATCTTTTCAACCACACATTTCAAAAACTTCTATCGTAATCCACTAAAAATCTGATTTTANCTATCTTTTTGGGACGGAGGGAGTACTAGCCCAAAGGCCTATTTGGGCCTGATTAAAATCTGATTTTAATTTAGGTCAAAGTCAAACAATCAATATCAACCACATCTTTCATGGGTCCCACATCTTTTCAACCACACATTTCAAAAACTTCTATCGTAATCCACTAAAAATCTGATTTTAATCCACACCAAACACCACATAAGTTAAATACACTTAAGCATTGAATTCGTTGGGGGTGTTTTACGATTATCGAATAGCTTATAAATGAGTGAAGTATTCAGCATTTCCGTGATATGGATTTGCAGTTCCTTTATGAAGAACTGGATCAACGTGTTCTATATTCATGGAACATGAAGTCCAACGAGCCAATAAAGATAGTCTCTTTTGATTTCTTCATTTCATAAGGTGTGTTCGATTTTTTATTTCTGTTACGGGCCTATGTCAGACCTGCCACCTGTCATTAGATGTGGTCCAAACCACGCCACATGGTGGCCGAGATGATTGCACATGGGACGAGCTGTTTGCAAATGCCGAAGTGGTTACATGAGGAAGGAACTGAACAAAAGCCCAACAGAATAACAGAATTCATCCGCAAGCCACAGCGGATGTAAAGGCCCGCACTCCGCTTCTACAATGCTGCACCTGCTTTGCCTCGCCCCAGCAAAGATCTTTGTAGGAAAGATCTTTCCAAAGTCAAACCCCTGACTGATTGATGGGACGTGTGGCAGAACCCAAACGGTCAAATCAGCTGCCTTTGTTAGAGACATTCAATGCTAGCCAACCTATGGAGGGACGGATTGACACCTAAGATGGGACGAGCCATGAAGATCTGATAACACATGTCTCCTCATCCAGCGGCTCTCCTCTTCCCATCCTCAGTATAAATACCCCCTCCTTGTGCCAGAAGAAGAGATTGAATCCATTTTTACCACCTATTAAACTACAAACTAAAAGTATCATCCTTTCCCTTCAATACTAGCACTTTATCATTACACTTTATATCAACCACTTCCCGACGAGCGCTTTACCGTCGACGGACTATTTTCGATCGAATCTTGAACTGACTTGACCGTCGGAGTGCTCGCGGCAGCTCCCAACCCCTCCGGGAAAGGCCAGAGTGACTAACGGCGTACTACGTGTGCAGGGGAGAGCTGACTTGAAGACTCCTGTTGGCCATGTGTCGGAGCCATTTTTCGAGGTCAACAGATTGGCGCCATTTGTGGGAAATTTACTTAAACCATGAGTCTTCCCACCAAAAAGCTTGTTCGAATATTCGATTGATATTCTCTCTTGAAAAAGGGATCAGTTCTTGAAAAAGGACCAGTTATACATCAAGTTCTGCTACTGAGGAGAGGCCCCTCACGTTGAACCATGAGTTCCGGTGATAAAGGGGTGAACCCAAGGAGAATAAGGAAGATCTCTAAAGATGAAATTTCCCGAAATGTCACATATCAACGACCCCATCACCGGTATCGCAGAGGCAACATAACTGTCCAACTAACTGTCGAAGTGGCTAGCATGGCCACAAACATGAGGAACATCGCAGCTCAAAATGCTGCCATACAGGAACTCCTCATACAAGTGCAGAACCAAGGTGGTTTCCAAGCCCAACTAAATCCTCAACAATCAGCCTATAGACGAACCGAAGCGGAATCTAGCAAGAGAACCCATTTGAGTCCTCAAGGAAAAGTCCCTATTGAAAGAGAAGTGAGAATGGACACATCCAGCTACACGGCCGTCCCGGCTGATAGGGCCCTAGTCGGGGAGGACAACTTTCCTCCGAAATATAAAGAGCAGCCCCAGAGGTCTGCCAGTGTTTTTGATCAGATCGGACGGGCGTCTGGAAATAGAAACCAACCCGTGCACCAAACGGCCCACCGACAGGAGCGTGCATAAAGTCAAGTTTGGGCCCCTCCGCCTAGGAATAGGCTTGAGAGGCGAAATATGGTGGATTGGGGGAACAGAGATGAAACTGCCCAGTTTCTACCTCGTCCAACATCGGACGGGAATAGTTCTGATGAACTGTGCAAGTCATATGAACTTAATGATGATGATGACAATCTGCCCTTCTCCAGGGAGATTCGCACCTTTTCGATGCCTCATAACTTTGTCCCCCCTAAGATTCCCAAATATGAAGGATATGAAGGAAATGGCGACCCAGAGAAACACGCGCCTCGTTGGCTTTGAAATGCAGGGCATTCCATCTAAATCTTGGAGGAGCTGCTGAAGTGTGGTATAGCAGATTGGCATCACTCAATATAAAGAGTTGGCCAGATCTGAAAAAGGCATTCCTAAATCAGTACCTCTCGAGAAAAGAGAGAGAAGCTCCAATACAGAGCTTGTAAGACATGAGGCAAGCAGAAGAGGAGACCTTGAAGAGCTACTTTACTCGCTTCACTGATAAAATAACTTATTACGAACAAGTGACAGACAATGAAGCCCTTTCAACTCTGAAAGGAGGTCTGAACATGAACACCTTGTTCTGGAGGGATGTCCGGAACAAAAGTCCTTCCACATATGATGAGTTGGTAGAAATGATGAAAATTGAGATTGTCAATGAGGAAATGATTGAACACAGAAGTAGAGCTGCCCATGGACCCCCTCCACCTCAGAGGCAGATTGGTAAAAGTCCTACCTCCCAAATAGTGAGCCAGCAATGGACTCAGGCCGGACACGCTGTGGCCCCCACTTCGGGACAAGCACTGGCCACTGCCACACTGAATGTAGTGCCTACTTTGGCTTATGAAAACGTTGGACCAACATTGGTAACTCGACTAGGAACACTGGACGACCATCAACCTCTAGAAATAGAGGCCGAGGTGGTAGGCCTAGAAGTAGGTCCCAAGAAGAACTGCGACCCTATTTCACTTTCCATCATTACTATGGTCATGACACAAGCGAATGTAGAAGTACGAACCGGCCTACAAGCAACCCTCGTAACACAAGGGATAACCATTACCAGGGCAACACATAAAGGGACTCTCCAAGAAGGGACGAGACGAGGCGACATTCTTCCCGTAATAATAGAAACGAAGAAAGGGAGAGGCCCCGGAGCGGACAATACCCCAGGAGGGACTTAGGTGCTTTTGACGAACAACAGCCCATCCGAGAAATTGATACTATCATTGGAGGACCCCATGTAAGAGGTGAATCAAAAAATGCTCAGAGAAATTATACTGGAGAGGCGAAGAGTCCACCAATGGCTAGCTATATAGTGAGCCAATCTACAGGTGGCAGAGCTATGGAGTCCATTACATTCACCCAAGAAGATGCGGCAAGTGTGCACTTTCCACATTACGACTCCCTAGTAGTCAGACCCATGGTGTCCCGCAATGAGCTAAAATGCATGCTAGTGGATAATGACAGTTCAGTCAACATCCTATTCGGTAAAGCCTTTGATAAAAGGCAGTAGATCATGAGCTAACGCCAATGGACTCACCCCTCTACGGGTTCACCGGGGATAGCATCATTCTCAGAGGCAAAATTACTTTGGTTGTCGAGATGGGGTCTCTGCCCCAAGTGGCACACCACTTCATAGAATTTTTGGTCGTTGACCGCCAATCAGCTTATCATGGAGTTTTGGGGAGACCAGTACTGAAAGAGTTATGGGCAGTAACTTCCATCCACCACCTCTGCATAAAGTTCCTTACAGAACATGGAATTGCCACTGTCTGGGTGATCAGATGAGATCCAGGGAGTGCTATCTCAACTCCTTGAGAAAGGTTGAACCGCGAGTTAACATGGTACTGGATGCTGAAATGTTAGAGGCCCCTGAAGAAGGGCTACCTCCGACGCTAGACATTGTCATGGCAGAAGCCAGATCTGAAGTATTCCTAGAGGAGCTGGATCCCTGGTGATTGAATTAGAATCCCAAACTGCTCCAATGGAGGAGCTGGAAACCTTCCCAGTGGACCCACAGGACACATCCAAGGTCCTGTAAGTCGGGAAAGAACTGGAAGAAGAGACTAAGGAAGCACTGAAAGACTTCCTTCGAAAGAATGCGGATGTCTTCGCATGGAGGCACGAAGACATGATTGGAATAGACCTAAAAATCAGTTGCCACCACCTACAGGTCGATTCGAACTGCACTCCACACAGACAGAAGAGACGGGCGTTGAATGCTGAAATGTATGAGGCCTTAAAAGAAGAAGTGGAGAAGCTCATCAACAATGGTTTCATTCGTGAAGCCAACTACCCAAGGTGGATTTCAAATCCCATTTTGGTGAAGAAGCATAACGGCAAATTGAGGGTCTACATTGATTTCTCTAACCTCAATTAGGCTTGCCCAAAGGATAGCTTTCCACTTCCCCGAATCGACCAGTTAGTAGATTCAGCCGCTGGGCATGAACTGCTCAGTTTTATGGATGCCTATTCAGGCTAAAATCAAATTCCTACGTTTCCAGGCGATGAGGACAGCACCTCTTTCATTATCGATAGGGGGCTGTATTGTTACAAGGTAATGCCCTTCGATGCTGGGGCCACATACCAAACGTTAGACAACAAGATGTTTGCTGATCAGCTCGGCAAAACAATGGAAGTCTATGTTGATGATATGCTTGTAAAAAGCCTCCGAGCTGAAGAGCACGTAAAACACCTGGGTTGGGCTTAAATGTGCATTTGGTATAGCTTCGGGCAAATTCTTGGGTTACATTGTGAATCAAAGAGGAATTGAAGCCAACCCAGAGAAAATCAAAGCTCTAATCAAAATGAGATCGCCACAGAAGCCCAAGAAAGTGCAACGGCTGACTGGTAGAATAGTCGCACTCAATCGCTTCATCTCAAGGGCCACTGAAAAGTGCTTACCCTTCTTCAGAACCCTCAAGGGAGGCAAGAAGTTTCAATGGACCCCAGAGTATGAAGAAGAGTTTCAGGAGTTGAAAAACTACTTGGGACGGATACCCCTCCTCAGCAAGCCCAAGGAAGGAGAATCATTATTGTTATACTTGGCAGTAGCTGGTGACTCAATCAGGTCAGTACTTGTGCGAGAAGAAGAAACGCACCAACTGCCGATCTAATATGTAAGCAAAGCCTTATTACCTGTCGAAGTGCGCTATCCAGATATGGATAAATTAGCTCTTCCCTTGGTCACCACTTCTCGTAAGCTGAGGCCATACTTTCAGGCCCACAACATTCAAGTTTTGACAAACTTCCCACTGGGGCAGGTCTTGC
Organism: Fraxinus sp. 1973-6204; assembly: GCA_903798365.1. Classification (NCBI taxonomy): domain Eukaryota; kingdom Viridiplantae; phylum Streptophyta; class Magnoliopsida; order Lamiales; family Oleaceae; genus Fraxinus; species Fraxinus sp. 1973-6204. The sequence continues at coordinate 8,771 of CAIGRR010255512.1, read as the reverse complement.
AGAAGCCAGACGCCTCGAGAAGGTTACTGAAATGGGCTATTGAGCTCAGTGAATTTGACATAACGTACACGCCCCAAACAGCAATCAAGGGTCAAGCCCTGGCTGATTTTGTGGCAGAATTTGCTAAAGCCCCTAAAATGAGGTAAGCATGGAACCGACAGAGCCTCCCACCTGGAATCTCTTTGTTGATGGATCATCGGGAGAGACAGGCTCCGGGGCTGGGCTTGTGCTGAAAATCCCATAAAGGTATAAGCTTAATAGTGCCTTAAGGCTTGGGCTCAAAGCCTCCAACAACACGGCTGAATATGAAGCTCTCTTAGCTGGACTTCGGTTAGCCAGGGAATTGCAAGTAAAAAGATTGATTATCAGTAGTGATTCACAGTTGGTAGTGAACCAGGTTAATGGGAACTTTGTGGCCACAGATAAGCATATAGCAACCTACCTGAAGCTGGTCATGGATTCCATTCCCAACTTCGAAAGGTTCAAGATGATTCAGGTACCATGCCTGAGAACTTCCATGCGGATGCTCTATCAAAACTGGCTAGCAACAAAGATTTGGAGCTGCTCAAAATAGTGCCAATCAAGCGCCTAGCTGACTCTATCAAAATGGGTGAAAAACTGATGTGGATTGAGAGTACTCCACCCTGGATGTTGCCTATCTTGGCCTACTTGAGAGATCAAACTTTACCAGAGAACGAAATCGAAGCACAAATGCTTCGAAGGAGAGCTGCTTACTTCGTCCTACAGGATGATATTCTGTATAAGCGTGGCTTCTCCTCCCCCCTTCTCAGATGCAGAGGGGGAGAAAAAGTGAATTACATCATAAGGAACGTACATGAAGGGATTTGATGAAATCACTCCGACGGACCCGCCTTGGCACACAAGATACTCCGGTAGGGGTATTATTGGCTGACCCTGAAAAGGGATGCCATTGAATTCATACGCAAATGTGACAAGTGCCAACGCTTCTCCAATGTGCAGAGGCAACCATCCTAAGAACTTACTGTTGTATCCAGCCCCTGGCCATTCACCATATAGGGTGTAGACTTCATCGGCCCCCTGCCCAAAGGAAGGGCAAACGCTCGCTTCGCCATCGTTGCTATTGATTACTTTACCAAATGGGTAGAAATAGAGTCTTTGTCCATGATTACTGAAGCAAATACTTCCAAATTCCTCTGGAATGACGTCATATGCCAGTTCGGCATACCTCATTCCTTGGTCTTAAACAATGGCAGACAGTTCGACAACATTCGGGAGCTATGCGATGAGCTCGGGATCAGGAAGCACTTAGGAAGCACTTTTCTTCACCTCATCATCCTCAGGCGAATGGCCAGGTCGAGGCGGTCAACAAGACCATCAAACTCACCATGAAGAGGAAATTAGACACCTCCAAAGGGGCTTGGGTCGACAGCTCCCTCAGGTCCTGTGGGCCATCAGAACGACTTGCAAAATGGCCACTAGGGAAACACCTTTTTCCATGACTTATGGAGCCGAGGATATGAGCCCCATAGAGGTTGGTGTTCCTTCTCCTTACCGCATCCACTTTAATGAAGTAACAAATGACGATTTGAGAAGATTTGAGCTAAATTTTCTTGAAGAAAAGAGAGATTACTCTCAGATCAGACTCGCTTCCTACCAGCGTAAGATGATGCGTTACTTTAACGCCAAGGTAAAGAAGAGAGCGTTTTGCATTGGCAACCTGGTGCTCTACATGGTTTTCCTTTCAACCAAAGATCAGGTATAGGGACTTTTGGGGCCGAATTGGGAAGGTCCATACAAAATTGTCCAGGAGATCAGACCTGGAACTTACACAGTTGAGGACCTAGGAGGAAAGGTGGTACCTCACCCCGAGAACATCGAGCACCTAAGAAAGTACTACCAGTAGGAAGTTTGAAACCTTTGTAAATACTGCAATCAAATGAACGAACTTATTTTCGTTTCACCTCGTTCACATGGAATTATCAAAAGAACATTGCCGAGGTGCAAGCTCCTCCACAGGGGTCACCTCCAAGGACATCTGCAAAGTCAGAGACGGTGTGGGTGCCATCTTTGATGAAAGTGAACGTATCAAAGTAACCTTACCGAGGTAAAAACTCCTCCACAGGTGTCACCTTCAAGGACATCTGCGTAGTCAAAGGCGGTACGGGTGCTACCTCTAGCAATGCAGAATATCTTGAAAGCAACAGACAAGTATGGGAGCCTCTCAAGGCCGATGCGACATTACCTATTCTTCGTTGGCTTCTCCCATTTTATTAAGTGGTTAAGCAAGCCCGACGCAACATTACTTGTTCTTCATTGGTATCTTCCATAATATTAAGCGGTTAAGTAAGGCCGACGCAACATTACTTGTTCTTTATTGGCTTCTTCCATTTTATTAAGTGGTTAAGCAAGGCCGATGCGATATTACTTGTTCTTCGTTGGCTTCTTCCATTTTATTAAGTGGTTAAGCAAGGCCGATGCAACATTACTTGTTCTTCGTTGGCTTCTTCCATTTTATTAAGTGGTTAAGCAATGTCGATGCAATATTACCTATCCTTTGTTGGCTTTTTCCATTTTATTAAGTGGTTAAGCAATGCCGACGTGACATTACTTGTTCTTCATTGGGTGCTTCCATTTTATTAAGCGATTAAGCAAGGCCGATGCGATGTTACATGTTCCTTGTTGGCTTCTTCCATTTTAGTAAAAGGTTAAGCAAAGCCGATGCGACATCACTTGTTCTTCGTTGGCTTCTTCCATTTTATCAGATGGTTAAGGTGAACCAAAGATTATACTTAGATCAATTTACTATTGCTTATCCAAAGCGAGTTTTGAAGGTGATTATTTTGTACAACTGAAATAAAGTAAAGCGTGGCGACAACACTTGGAAGAAAGTAAACTTCATTAATACCAAAGGGGGCCGAAGCCATTTACATAGAAAATAAAATTACAAAATTTCTAATCTAAATCTATAACGGCCCCGGCTTCAGCTCGCTCCTCCCCGGCCTCTTCCCCCTGAGGAGCCTCTTCTTCCTCTTCCACCTAGGCTTCAGGCCGGCCACCAGTGGGACCACCGAATTCTTCCTCAAGGAATTCGATGTCCAAGTTGGGGTGCCTAGACATCATCTCCTGGTAGCCCAGGATGCTCAGAAATTGGCGAAGTCATCATACTCCGGCGTTTTATCAAAATTGTCCTTGTAATTCCGGACTGCCCCCTTGCCAATTGTCTTCACCTCTGCCTTTAGAGAGTCAGTCTCTTTAGCCTGGGCCTCAAGAGCTTCTTTAGCTCGGTCATCTCCTTATTAGCCTTTACTAGAGACTCGAAGGCGAGCCTTTGATGCTCATTGGATTGGTTAGTCCGTTTGGTCAGAGCAGCTACTTACGAAGATGACTCATGCAGCTCGTTCCTCAGTCGGTTGACCTGGATCTCGACCGCGTCCAACTTATGGGTGGCCATTATCCACTTTCCCTCTGCCTCCTCGACCTCCTTCTTAGCCTTGGCCACTTTCTCCTCCCACTGGCCCGAGGCTTTGATCTTGTCCTCTAGATCCTCATTACGTTTGCAAAGGCCTCGGACCAGATCCTCTGCCGCGAGGTCTATAGTTAGGGCCCTAGCCATACAGGCATTATTGGCAGACAATAAATCCTTTACCTCGCACGAGGCGACGTAGTTTTGCCAGTCCTCGGTCCAGTATTTGCCATAGATCCGGGCTGCAGAGGTGGTTTTAGGAGGCAGCATTTCCAAAACTTCCTCGGGGAGATCCTCATCTCTGCTCCCCAAAAAGTTAGTAGCTTTTCCCTTAGCCGGGGCGTTAGCAGGCCTCTTTAGCCTCTTCTGGGCCGGCCCTTCGATGAAGTAGGCAGTGATTAGCACAATGGCCTGGGGAGTCGAAGAAGCGGCCATAATAGTCACTTCGGGCTGGGTCGGAGGGGGCTCAGAAGTGTGTGGAACAAGGGCAGAGGCGGAAGCTGCGGTTGAGTCCATTCTCTTCTTCTTTCTCTTTACGAGGGAGGCTCCTTCCTCCACCTCGCCTTCCCCAGCTGGTTGTTGCCCAACCTTGCTAAGGGATAGCAACCGCTCCGACTGCTTCTTATAAGCAGCTGAGCTGGTTTTCAACATCTTGGCCTTGGCCATACTACGGCGGATGGTAGAAAAATAAGGCCTTGGCACTTTCTTCTTCATGAAATCCTCTGTAAATAAGAAAAACAACTAAGTATTTTCGAGCAAGAAAGAGCAATATGGAGACTCGAAGTGAAAAAGTTACCTTGGTTCACCATTAGGCCATGCAGAACGAAATGGTGATTCTGGTCGATGAGCTTTTTGTAGTTCCCCTTAGGAAGAGGTGTCTAGTACAACTGACTGATAATATCCTACTCGTCTTCGTTTATCTCACACTTCGGAAAAGAGCCTGCAAAGAACAGAAATGTTAAAACCATAAGCAAATTTGGTCAAAGAAATCGGATCGGTAAACTACTTACTGGAAGTGGAATAGGTAGTGGGGACGGTCAGAGGCGCCATTGGATCGTTCTCCATGGTATCCTATCTCCCTGAAGCCCAGAACCAAGAATTCTTCCAGCCTTTTATTGAAGAAGGTAACCTAACCACGAGTGGGGAATGGGACTCTCATGGGGCTAGGTAATACCAACCCTTGCTATCTTCCCCCCGACCGTTATTTTTAGAAAGAAGATGGAGTGAAACATGCTAAAAGGCATGTCCACTTCGAGGCTGGCCCGCCTCCACAACATCCAGGTCCTTACGATCTGAGACCATGAGTTGGGATTGAACTGTGTTGGGGCCCACCCATAGGACCAAAGCACTAATCTGAAGAAGGGGTGTAAGGGGAGCCTCAACCCGGCTCGAAATAGGTGGTTGCTCACTGCAACGCACCCTGGCCTGGGATAACACGCCCTCTCATGGGGTTCTGGTCGGATTAATTGAATATTATGAGGGATCCTAAAAAAGTTCCTACACCTTTCTATCATTTTCGGGGTGATTGTTTAGGGGTATTTAGAGGCCCCCCACTGGATGGACATATCTACGAGAGAAGCTGGCTGTTTCCAAATGTTCTCCCCTGCCCTAATGGCCCTACTCAGCTCATCTGGCGATATCAACATGGGCTCCCGCAGGGTAGAACTCTCATCACCTCGTCCCTCTTCACATCCCCTCATGACAGAAGAATCACTCGTCATTTCAAGGTTTTCGAAGGTTTCTAAAGAAAAAAGAAGATGAAGTCGAAAATGTGCAAGTATTACCTAATGAAACGGACGACGCTAGTCGCTGGCTGGAGTCTGGTAGTGGTCACCGGAGTTTACCTTTGATGCTCGCCAGAAAATGTAAAAACGCAGAGAACGAAAGAATCTTTAGTGATTAAACAATTTTCTCAAAGGTAAAAGGTTCAAATGAAAAAGGATGGGCCATATACAGGTATCCTGAGACTCACCCCAGACATTGGATCAATTCCAACCATATCTGGGACGTCCAAAGCTAAGACCCCAAGATCATCGTTGAAATCAAAGGTCACCAATATCAACAGTCCTGATGAAGCGGTGAATCTCACGTACAACCTGAACACGTCGTCCTGAGAAATAGGAGCCGCCGTCATCATTGCCATTTATGGCAAATGAGGCGTGCCTTGAAAGAAAGCAGACGTCCCCTTGATGCGTCTTGGAAAGACTCGAAAGCTTTCAAATTATTGGCACAAAAACCCATGCTATACCATGAGAGTCGTCATATCACTTCGGCCAGAGCAGGACCTGACGTTGCAACAACTCCCTCCAGAGTTGTCAACATATCACTTCGGACAAAGCAAAACCTGATGTTGCAACAACTCCAACCAGAGTTGCCAACCCCTTTCGCTCTGACCTCATCAAGCCCTATCTATGCAGAGACCCCCACTAGGGGCTCCCGTCCCCATCACCTCGACTGTCTCAATGGAAGTGCAACAAAGGTCCCAGGCTCCTTCCTTAGCTTCGGCAACGCCATAATTTTGCTTCGTATCAAGGCCCAGTAAGATTCTCGCCATTGCACAATCACCTGTCTCCCATGCTCTTCCCCATGCACTCCAGCTCTACAAATTAAAAGTCCTTGTACTATATGAATATCCATACATAGACTTGTGAGACTAGTATTACGGGTCTGTGTCAGACCCGCCACCTCACCCGCGACGTGTCATTAGATGTGGTCCAGACCACGCTACGTGGTGACCGAGGTGATTGCGCATGGGACGAGCTGCTTGCATATGCCTAAGTGGTTACATGAGGAAGGAACTGAACGCACGCCCAACAGAAGAACCGAATTCATCCGCAAGCCACCGCGGATGCAAAGGCCTGTACTCCGCTTCTACAATGCTACACCTGCTTCGCCTCGCCCCAGCAAAGATCTCTTGTAGAAAAGATCTTTCCAAAGTCAAATCTCTGACTGATTGATGGGACGTGTGGCAGGACCTAAACGGTCAAATCAGCTGCCTTTGTCAGAGACATTCAATGCTAGCCAACCTATGGAGGGATAGATTGACACCTAAGATGGGACGAGCCCTAAAACGTGTCTCCTCATCCAACGGCTCTCCTCTTCCCATCCTTAGTATAAATACCCTATCCTTGTACCAGAAGAAGGGATTGAATCCATTTTTACTTCCTATTACACTACAAAGTAAAAGTATCGTCATTTTCCTTCAATACTAGCACTTTATCATTACACTTTATATCAACCACCTCCCGGTGAGCGCTTCACCGTTGGCGGACTTGAACTGATTTGACCGTTAGAGTGCTCGCGGCCGCTCCCAACCCCTTCGAGAAAGGCCACGGGTGACTAACGGAGTGTTACGTGTGCAGGGGAGAGCTGACTTAAAGACTTATCCTGTTGGCCACGTGTCGAAGCTATTTTTCGAGGTCAACAATTTCAGCCACTACCACTTGATTATTTGTACCCCCATCATATTGTAATAACATTTACACAAGTTGGTGTTCTTGAGAAATGTCTATCTATGGTCGAACTCTTTATAAAATTGCTTTCACGTATTGAAAAAACTAGAAATTCTACTTCCTTCGACTTTGACGAGAATTATGATTTTAACGGAGTATAGCTTTCTACATTGGCCTTTTTTATAGATTCGAGGAATTGTTGTAAAAGAAGTCACCAATGGTTCACACACACACACACACACACACACACACATATATCTCATTAGTCCAGTCTCTTCTGCCTTACAATCAGGGGCGGACACAGGGGGGTCCTAGGGGGGTACGCGCCCCCCACAAATTTTGATTTTTTTTTTTAAATTCGTGTTTGGTATCGATTGAAATCTAAATTTTAATCTAAATCAAAGTTAACAATTAATTTTAATAATATATTTCATGGAATTCATAATTTTTTTTAACTTTATCAAAATTTACTAAAAATTTGATTTTAATTTCCACCAAACAGGGGCAAAATCATAATAAATTT
>CAIGRR010255425.1:0-11276 GCA_903798365.1 Fraxinus sp. 1973-6204 | reverse complement strand
GCATACCTATAAAAAAGTTCGAGGCAGGAAAATGATCAAGATAACTCAATCGCATATTTTGCAAAATAACTTCTAAAGTTAGCAATCAATATGACTAGTTCAATAGCATAAACACTTTATCAAACGCTATTACCCAATTCAACTATTTCCATAACATGCATGTTAAGATTTTTCAAGGTCAGAGACCAATCAAGCTATCTCAGTAGCATTTCTAAAAATGCATAGCTAGCTATCGATCTAGCTTGTTCAATAACATATATAGCCTATAAAAAATTATCAAAGTTAGCGATCGATTCAGCTATATCAATAGCATGGCCTATAATATCAAGGTCGGAGATCGGCGGGTCCAATCACTAGATTTAAGCACCACTAGTAGATATAAAAAGGGGATAAAGATGAAAAATGATGAAAGTACAAGAAGAAATTGAAAAAAAAATTCAGAATTTTAAATTTCTCTCATATAAGGAGGCGGGGTCCACATGAATTAAATATTGTTAAAAACAATGGGACCCATGTGTTGTGTCTATTCGATCAATTTTCGATAAAAAATTCCATGTACCCATAGCTTAATTTGATAAAGATATATATTCAGGGCCCGAGTAGATAAAAACATATGAAAATGCTATGGGTACACCGTACACTAGCAAAACCCAAAACATATAGTAGGTGGAGAGCCATAAGTTGGCTAAGGTAAGCCCCTAGTGGGTCTAAATACAAAAGTTGGTTAAAAGTCAAAAGTTGGCTGAGGCAACAGCTCCTAGTGGGTCTAATTGTCTAAACACCCCCAATGGGTTTAAACCACCCGTTAGTCTAAACACCCTAGTAGATAAAAAGTCAAAAACTAGTTAAGGGCCTATTTGGTATAGATTTTAATCCAGTTAAATTTAAAATTATAGTCGTTATTGGGTCTCACTCGTCTAATAAAAGTCAACAATAACAACTAATTTTTTAATTTTAATTCGATTTTAATCTTTACCGAACACGTCCTAAGGCAAAACATTCCTAATGGGTTTGGACCCCCAACCGGCTCATCTGGCCCCGATGAGCACCAAACAAGCTTGCCTCATTGGTGAGTGGACAAACGGTTAGTCATCATTGGCCGAGCTTGACCTCTTTCTCCTACTCGCCTCCCCCATTATGTCTTTATATGCCCATTGGTCGGGTGACACATTCACCCTCCTACCATAAGGAGCAAGGTCATTCAAGTTCACCAAGTCATTAAAATTTAATCAACTCATTCTTTATTCATAATAAACCTAGATACTCCCATTAGGAGAATCCAAGTGAAAGCGACCCTGAACTGCTTAGTTAAACATAATATTCGCCTTGCACTACATTTGGCCTTGTGTCCCCCAAAGGCTCATGATATCTCTACATTTGTCTTTACACCCTTTGTAGATCTTATACCATGTGTCCTTGGAGTGTCTATAAAGGCCTTGTTATATTGAAGGTGAAGACTAATTGTGTCTATACACTCTTCATGGATCTTCTACACATGTCCTTGGTAATGCCTATAAAGGCCTAGTTACATTGAAGGTAGAGGCTAATTACATCTTTCAAATACTTTCACCTTTGTTTCTTAAATAGATTCTCTCTTTAACATTATTTTTTTAGACGACTAATTCTCACGTTGAATGGATAATGAGGCATATATTCTCGCTCTTATTTGAAGCTTTTTGGATAGCTTGGAACCAAGGTTGGATACAAAAACTCGAGGTTGAACCATATTGAACAAGTTCTACCGATAAAAGAAGTGAATTAACCATACAACATCAGTTGCATATTATTTAGATTTTGTAATAAGAAAAAGAAAACGAAAGTTTCAAATATAGCCTAACAACAATTGCAAAACTAGAAGTGTATATGTTTTATCAATAATCTAATTTTCAAACAGACACGAGATTGTCAATGTCATGATTAATAATCTAAGACTTCATGAAATGTTTCAATAATTTATTTATTTTTAAAAAATTAACATAATCACATAGGTCCGAATGTTACACGGTAGATCAATTTTAACCTTAAAATTGTCAAACACAAAAATCATATTCACGATCACAATCACGAAGAATTCGTTTAAATGAAAAGAAATAAATAAACAAATTGGATTTGATCGTTTAAAAGTTAAAAAGTTAAAACCCAACAATTTCATTTCATTTTTCTCTTAAAAGTCTCAGAATCTGGGGTTAAGTTTCTCTATTGAATTTCTACTGTGCACATCATCATTAACATATAATTTGCTACGGTCCCCCTCATGTGAATCAACACCCAATCATATCCTGACACGTATCCCTGCATACTCGCTGACCCCAGCACACGTGGTCTTGTCATGCACCTTATCCCACAACTGTGTTTCAGAATACTCTGAACTTCTCATTTATTGTCATCACATGGCCCTGTAGTCCTTTCCCTCATATCTCATCACACAATCTCAGCCCTTCATCTACATCCTGTAAATTTTGAATTTGAATTAGAACTTGTTTGGGAGAATTTTTTTTTTCCCCAAAATCACACCTTTTATGTATGAGAAATAATACCGTTTGATATCGTTCACTATCGTAATCGTCATAAGTGACATATATGTGACGGTTAGTGACTTGATGTATGAAGCAATAAATAATTACCACTTTAATACATCAAATTACTAATCATCATGTGTGTAACGTAAAACGACTACAATAGTAAGTAACTATAAATAGCATTACTCTATATGTATAGCTCTCATTTTTTCAAAAACTCATTTTCAACGACAAATTTTCCCGTAAAATAAATTTAGACATAAATCGAAATTTTTTTCTTATTTTTTAACCATACATTCTCCAAAACTATTTAAAACTATTATTTCTATATACTTATTTTTTAATCACACATTCACACAATAAAATATTTTGTACTTAAATTCAAATTTTTTCCTATTTTTTAACAACACATTCTTTAAAATACAATATTCAAAACTCTTTTTTTCGAAAAGAGTGGCCACAAAACATGACTTAATTAGTTAATTACTGAATAAATTTGACAAATGTAAAAATGTAATAAATAAAATATATTGGGCCTCTTTGAGACCCATTTCTTTGTGTAAAATTTATTTTAAAATAGTAGATTAATGGAGAATATGTGGTAAAAATAAAGAAATTTTTTGAATTTTTGTGTAATATTATAATATTAAAAAATGTATAGTTGAAAAAAAAAAAAAATAGGGTGGACAATAGACCAATCAGAAACGATTATTGTTTCTGTTTTTCAAGCACCTGTGGTTTGACTCGGGTGCAGTGGAAATGCCCTGTCACAATATTAATGGAAAGTTAGAGAGAGAAAGAAGGAAGCGTCCACGTCAGCGATTAATTTCATCTTCTTTCTTCTCCTCGTTAATCGGGCACCCCTGCCTCGATTCCCGACCCTCCACTCCCGCTGACACCGACAATTTACAGCCGTTCAATATATCTGATCCAACGATCCAAACTATCTCTTCCCAAATCGCCGTCTTTTTGCGAGACGTGATTCGCGGAACAAACTGTTCTTCTCATATCATCCCTAAAATAACCACTAGGGTAAATTTGAATTTTTATTTCTTAATATTTTTTTCTTTCTTAATAAAACACCCCAACATTTTACCCCCTTTTTTTTTTACACTCCCATTTTTGAAAATATATGGATTTTATAAAAAGTAATTTTTTGGATAACACGTGGTAAAAAGTAGGATAAATTTGTTTTTCATGTACAAAATTATTTTATAAAAAAATGTGTATTTGAAAATTAATTTGAAAAAAAATGAATTTTAAAGAACGTGGATCAAACATCGGCATTGTGTTATTTACCTCTTTGTTGAAGCGCAAAATTTCACTCAAAAACTTTAATAAAATACTAAGGGCGTATTCGGTAGAGATTAAAATCGGATTAAAAATGAAAAATTGGTCGTTACTGTTGACTTTTATTAGACGAGTGAGACCCAATAACGACTACATTTTTAATTTTAATTGAATTAAAATATATACCAAACACACCCTAAATCTTTTCGAGTTTCAAAACGTTCAAAGAGTACACATACGATCATGTTTGAAACGAAAACAATAGCATTTTTTACGAATAACGATTTGAGGTCAAAGAGTATTCGTAAAGGTGACTGTAGAAATTTTCTTCGAGCTTAAACTAGAAAAAAAAAGTAGCATTTACGTGTCGAGAATAAAACATTAAGCTCCTTTTCTGTGCAAAAGAAGAGACAGATAATGAAGTTAAAAAAAGCATCTTGAATTAGAGTAATTGAAATATTGATGGAGGTATTTGACAGTACAGTAAAGATAGAAAGTAGGTGAAGAGAAGAAGCTAAAAATAATAAGGTAATGATGAAAAAAAAACTCAGAAAAGAATCGCATTTATGAGATTGGAGGGTTCTGTTTCTGATCAGCCTTTCGTTTCTCGTATCAAGAGCATTGATGTGTCACTGTGTGTTGTGTGTGTGAATTTGAATGAAGAAGAAAACAAAATTAGAAAATTTCAGGTTCCAATCTCTGGATTTTGTTTACATATGAGTCCTCAATTTATTCATGTAGTCGAACTTTTACTCTCGCGGCAGAAGTTGTCACTCCTCATGAATGGATTCCATCCAAATAGCGTTGTAAAAAATACGTAAAGTTATATTTTGTGAGGGTCATAGGTAAACACAAATAGTTTTAGGGCCTGTTTGGGCTAGATTTTAATCACAAATCACACATTTCAAAAATTTATATCACAAACCATCTAAAATTTGATTTTAATCTACACCAAACACCCTCTTAATAAAAAATAAATAAATCAATTTTTTCTAGATTTATTAACAAACACGTATTAATTATAAAAAAATTATTTTTCAGGTTTTCTTATATCATATGAGTCCTCAATTTTAAATCCTTGCCATTCATGTAGTCAAACGTTTACTCTCGCAGTAGAAGTAGCGACTCCTTATGAATGGATTCTATACAATTAGCGTTGCAAAAAAAAAACATGTAGAGTTATATTTTGTGAGGGTAATAGGTAAACACAAGTAGTTTTAATAAGAAATAAATAAAATTAATTTTTTCTACATTTATTTACAAACACGTAATATAAAAAAAAAAATTATTTTTCACGTTTTCTCGTATCTTTACCTAAGGAAGGTTGATGATTTAAAAGCCGAGAATTGACGGCACCTGTTTGGATAAAAAGCAAAAGTTGAAGACTTCCCCTACAATTTTGCCATAGAAAAACTACAAGTAAGATGTTGTCTAGTTGACCGGCTACAAACATGTAATATGAATGACTCTTGAAGTCATGACCTAGGAAATGAAAGCCATAAAGTAAAATTTGGTATAACTTTCAGGCTGTGACCTGTGACTTGTCTATGTACATTTAAGGGGTTGTCAAAGGGTAGGAGAAGAATTCTATTTTACATTTACTTGGCTACTTTAATAATAACAATTTGGGGTTTTCAGAAGTAATTTAGGATCAACATGTGAATCATAAGCACAATTAGATTGAGTCAGTCCTGTTGTTATATGTGTATCAGTGTGTAAAGACATATTATGGCACTGCAACCCTAAAAACCCTACCCACCCCACGCCACCCTACCCCCCAGCAGCATTTTCTCTCTTTATAAAGCTATTACCAGTAGGGTTTTATAGGAGGCCGGAGAAAAAAGAAACTGAAGGGCTGGTGGTATTGAGGGGAATGTTGGCTGGCTCGAGGCTGCTTCAGAGTAAGGTTCTGAATAGGAGAAAGTCTCTGAATAATGCTTCGGACCAGGCTTCATTCCCCTCAAAACACAATTTTATATATGGTAAAGAATTATTTTTTATGTTATATATGATTCTATTTCTCGTGAGTGTCGTGTTGAGTGGAATGTTGTCTGGCTCGAGATCATTGAGGTGATTCTAATTGTTTCGAAGTATAACCCTAAATGATTCTCGGACCAGGCTTCATCCCTCCCAACCATCATTTGCTGCTCGCCACAGCCACCCTGGGGTAAGAACTCTACTCGTTCTATACTTACATACAACTGTGCTTTTAAAGATCATATCATCTCGACTCTGTTTGCTGCTAGGGAAGATTAGATATACTGGATGGAGTATTATCGACCAAGCATTTTCTTTTAGACATTGTATGTTTCTTTCTCACTAGCTCGAATTCATACATTTTGAAGTTGAATCTTTTCTCCTTTGAATCTTGAAGTTTTGTTTGGTTTCTCACTGGTCTGTTCCGTTACTTTTTTGACCGGTAGCTAAAGATTAATAGTAGATTGGTATGTAATTGTTGATTACTGATTTTCAAACAAGTACACGTAAACTATGTATCTTCAGCATACGTCTTGTTTTTGAGGGGAGAAAATGACGTGTCATTTATCAGCATTGAATTGAGGCACTGATCTCATGGAAGATTGAAATAAGATATGCTTCCCCACAGGATTTATCCACTCAAAAACTATTGGAAAATTTCTACAGATAACAAGAAGAATCTGAGACACTTGAATCCTGTGTCATCTATTGTTGTCATTATCAAATCATGTTTCTATTTATCTGCATGTTTGTACAGTACAGTGTAGACATGTTATGCTAGAGAACTGTTGGATTTGATGGAAGAAAAGTTTTTGTAGTCTCTTTACAATGTGAGTTCCAAAGATTACTTGTCCTTAGCCCTGATTGAATGTAAAAATAAAAAATCATTATTTTTTCAAATTCATTTCCAATCACACATTTTTTCAATAAAATATTCAGTGCATAAACCTAAAAATTTTCCATATTCTTTAAAGGCTTATTTTTTTTAAAAAAATCACTATTACAAAACTCACTTTTAAAAAAATGGGATCAAACATATCCATAATGTTTTTGGTTTGAGGGGTTGGATTGGAGTGGAGTTGGGGTTGGACTTCGAGTTGGGGAGAAGAAGATACCTTTTCCCTTTTTCCTTTCTTCTTTATTTTTGTTTTTGATTTAAGTTTCTTAATTATATTATGTGAAAAATATAAAGTTATCATTTTACCCTTTTAAAATTAATTAAAATGTTATCAAAATAATTTTTTTGGATTAAATGACGGCATTTTGGACTGAAGCTGTCCATTTGGGCCCGAGATGCTACGGTTGCAAAGGTTAGGTGTGACGACTGCAAGGATTGAAATGCTTGGGACTCCTGCTGCAGTTATCTCTTAATAAAAAGGCCAAAGAAAGTTACAAACCTTGAAGCTTAGGTTTCAGGCACATAGCACCTAAAGATCAAAGTGTTTAACGAAAGTCTCTCATGATTCATATTTCATGCTAATAAAAGGACATGCTTGAAACGAGGTGAACTCGACGGAGTGGGCTCAAATTGATCTAGGTAATAATATAGAATATTGCTGAATGTATAGAAAATTAGTGCCAGAGATTATGCAGAATTTTCACATGATGTGGGTCCCACCTGATTTAAATATTATTTTAAAAAGTGGACCCCACATGTATTGTGTCTTCCCTGTTTTTCTTCCTTTATGTAGGTCAAGGAAGGTTCAATAATATAGGGTGAATTATATTAGTGTTAGAGATGTACTTTTTTTTGGCAAATTTATAACAGTATCCCCTCAAATAACTTTTTCAAGTACAAAAGTCTAGAATAATGAATTATTAACCATGTTATATTTACGTTATGGATCACGTTAAGTTTGACATTCTTCCATGTGGCAGTAATTTACACCATTGATTTTAATCACATTCATCACATCACTAACCATATTTCTTCCACTTGGGGGAGATGTCAAATTTGTTGACGACCAATAATATTGTGCGTCTAGCTTTATTCATGAATTATATATATAGTGTAGTTTGTAGTATTGATAAAGAAGTTGTAACCAATAGAATATTGAATTAATCTTATCAATATAAATCAATAACAACCCTATATCCACGTTAAAAGGAAAGGAAAAAAAATCTAGTAATATTATTTGCAGCATCAGTTTTGCATTAAAGATTTGGGCAATTTTGAAATATTTTTTTGGCATGGAAGTGACTCGTTTTCCGCAAGGCATATTCTTAAAGGGAAGCCAAGGAATCAAACATTTCATTTAGTAGCAATCTTCCAAATCTTTCATAAATTTGCACTCAAAGTCCAAATGGATGGAAATCCATTCATTTGACCATTAGTAGATCAGAATAATAGAATTTAACCAAAGGTAGAAGGAGGGAAATAGTAACTATACAATTTAAATATGAAATAATTATAATAATTAAATAAAAAGGAAAAAAAACATCCCTGCTTCTTTCCTTTAAATTAGCTTTCCCTTTAAATTAGCTAATTAAAAATAATCTATTTCTATCAAAGTTGTATCCCTTTAAATTAGCTTTCCAACTCACTTTGAATTGTTTCAATAAATATCGAGAGAGAAAGTTATGACCAAACTATTGATTGCTATGAAAAGCCAAAAAAATCCATGCGCAAATGCAACTTTCCTTATTGGATTGGAACTCTTTTGTAAATCAATTTGGACGTAATTTTCAACCAATTTTCTACTCTTACAAATAAATAACAGCAGAATACATATTAGAGACCTCTCATATACATCTCATACTCCAATACTCATCAATTATTATCATCAAATGAGGAGAATTCATAGTTTTTGTAAGAGAATTGCATAGAACTTGCAAGAATTCAATTAAGTGAATATTCGAACTTAATTTTTGAGTAAAAAAGAGAAGATGCAAGTGAAGATTCATCAAGAAACTATTTAAGAGATTCAAAATTTCAAGATTAATCTTCAACTTCTCAATTTATCAAAAATTCGGGTTATATCTTTTCACTTAAATATGATTTATTTATTTATTTATTTTTATTTTTTTTGTAATTTCAATATGTTAAGTTAATTTTAAATATTGTTAGGATGAGATGAACCATTGTTATGATATTTTTAGATTTTAATTAATTATTTTGACTTTAATTGATTTGATTTGTAGATGTTTATTATAATTTTCATTGTTCTTTTCAATTGCTTGATCATCAATTGAATTATTAGTGAATTTTATTATCATCGAAAGAGACAATAGGGTATAAGCATAATATAATAAACACTGTAAGGTTCGATAAATGAAATAGATATACATATATATTTTATATAGTTTCAATACATGTTAATGCATTTATTATGTTTATATCTTTTATCGAGAGATATAAGGGTCACATGAAAAAAAAAAAAAAAATTTGATCGCGCACGATAGCCGGTGTTGTGCCTGTCGTTGGCGCACACGATTGCGGTGAAGAGTCTCTTAAGGGGTGGGGTGGAGTGGAGATGGAAATTGTAGTAGTAATTGAAACTATTTTTTGAAAGATGTATAAAAGCTTGTTGGGTAGAGTGGAGTTTGTGACGGGGGTTGGGGGTTGGGGTGGATTAATTTAATTTTATAATATTAGAAATTTAACGCTACCTGATTTTTGAACATAAAACTTTCAAATTTGATTTTTGAACTATGATCTTGAAAGATCTGGTCTTATGTAATTTCCACATTTTAGTTAGAGAAATTTGCACTTCGTTCTCAATCTTTGCAAAATGAAACAAATTTATCATTTATCATTTTTAGCATAATTTATCTCCAGTCTTTCAATTACCCATTAGCAAAACTTGTCATCCCTCAATTTTGATGATTAAATGATGGATTTGCCTTCTATTTAAATAAATAAACATAAAATAAAGCAGTTAAACAACAAAAACTAAAAAAAAAAAATTATAAATGAAGTTTCATAACTTTTCAAAAGTACAAATAAATCATATTTAAAATAATTAAATGCATATTTGTGTTAGAGAGAACTTAGAAAATTTTCATCTTCCCCAACATCCACCTACCCCAACCAATCCATCCTAATCCAACCCTACATTCGGTCAAACACAACCTCCACAATCAGAGACGGAGCTAGGGGGGCGGTCGCCTCCCCCCCCCCCCAACATTGTCCGCTGTACACTATTCTTAGTTAATTTGTAATGTATTTTTCAGTTTCGCCCCCCCAAGATTTTGATTCGCCCCAAAATTTTGAATTTTTTTTTCATTAATAAATATTGAGCAAATAACTTACACTTTAAAATTCAATCATACAAAAATCTTAGATCTAAACAAAAGATCCAATAGTTACTTAAATAAATAAATAGCCCAAATTCAATCCATAATGCATGTTTACTTGTTTTGTCTAGTGTATAATTTTGATTTCTCATTGAAAGGAAGATGTTGAGATTGTAATTTGTGACTGGTGCATTGTAATTTCGTCATTTTGTGTGTTCAATCCTAATACGTCTTNAGATTGTAATTTGTGACTGGTGCATTGTGAATGACAGAAGTGAGAAGACCAGAAGTTGATTTCGTCATTTTGTGTGTTCAATCCTAATAAGTCTTATTCTTGAATATTTGAATTTAAGAATTAAGTAGAGTAGTTGCTGTTAGTTTGTGTAATTGTGTTAGTTATTGAATATTTGAATTTTGTATTATTTTTATTTTTTTTCAATTAATTTTTTTAAGGTGGTGGTAGTAGTGATGGTGTCGCTGGCGGTACGATTATATTCGTAGATGTAGTGTTTGTCTGTGAATGAGGGTGAATTAGGATGAGTGAGATGGGTATTGAAAGGAGGGTGAGCTGGGTCAGGAAGATTAAATATTTTTATTTTTTAAAATATTAATATGTGTTTAATCATTTAAAGTGTGATTTATTTGTACTGAGAATTTCATTTATAATTTTTCCTTATTTTTTTATTTAATTCTTTGCCATTATTTATTTTAAGAGAAGGACAAATTCATCACGACCATGGTCAAAATGGAGGAAATGGCGAATCTGCTGTATAAATAAAAAGGTTGAAGATGAATTATTCTGAAGAATTTTAAGTATAATTTTTTAAAAAAATTTCAAAGATTGGAACGAAAAATACAAATTCCATTTTAATTAATCTCCATTGAAAAATGTATTAAAATCTAAAATCTGCAAGAGACCGTTACAAAAATACTCATCTCGTCATAACTTTTTTTTTTTTTTTTAATCGTAGATGTCCAGGTCAACTTGCGCGCACCTCGACTAATTCCACGGGACCCTGAAATTTACGGTTGAGTACTCACCTCAGTTGCCTAAAGACCATTGGAGAGCAAACTCAATGTCTGATCAATTAAATTTTACCCTCATGATTAACTAATTGAGTCTTAAAGAAAATTCCCACATTTGGGTTTCGCCAACCATTACAGTAAATTAATCTCTATAAAATAATAATATTTGGATCGAGAAAAATTATTATTTTAGAGAGATTATTATTTATCGATAGATGAATAATTTAT
>CAIGRR010255328.1:0-15112 GCA_903798365.1 Fraxinus sp. 1973-6204 | reverse complement strand
ACCATTTTTTGGGGTCAACAGATTCAACAAAGTTGTTGTAATCCCTTCTTGTTGTTTAAAAGCTAGGGCGTTTGACTCCGAGCACGAGGCCAAATGCCATCCGACAGTTGTTTCCGGATGGTTCTTTGATCCTCAGTCTTCCTCCTGTCATTAATATGCATTCTTCCTTGCTAAATTCTAGACATTTTTCCACTTAATATCAATGATTATTAGTATTGTTTCCTATAAAGTTAGGAACTTCCTTTTCTTGATTTTTATTTTCTTCAATTTTTGCTTGTTACAGGTAAGAGTGGCGTGACATTGTACTATAATAATCCAATGTGGCCAGATATGTGTAGCTTTATTCTGCCTTTCAGATCCTCCGGATATGATGGACCTTTATACTGTAAGGAGAATAATTGTGCAGGCCCGTCTTATGTTTTTCACTTTTTGACTTGTCTCTTTTCCTTGAATTTGTTAGCACTTCCAAGATTTTCCTTCATCTATGCCATAATTGCCATTTCTGATTAGATAAAATGACTTGAGCTTCAAGAATTGGATCTCTTGCATTTCTGGATTACTTTAAAAGGCATAATTTACTTTATTCATTGACATTCTATAAAATCGTTAAAGTTGATTAAACATGTCACGTGAAACAAGAACTACAATCCTCCAATTTATATTTTAGTTTATGGGGTGAATTAGATCTTAAAAATTAAGTTGAGAAAGCAAAATGGTATGGTGGAGTGTGGACAATTGTGGAGCAAAATTACAACAATAATGGATTTTCCGGGCTCAGTTTACCAACTAAATAGACACCCAATCGATCGACCAAAAACCTTCAAACTATTCCTCTCTTCGGTTGTTTTTAATTGTACCCACTTAGGACACAAATAGAAGGTGTTTTGCAGCCCCAAAGGCTAAGTCACAAAGGCTGAGAATATGAACGAGACAAGCTACAAGCGGAAGCACAAAACACAGAGAAAACAACCGTGTCTCTCTCTCAAACAAAAGGGCAAAACACACTTAAATGACAAAGCCGTGAAGGGGCAATATATATAGGATCACTTAGGGTACAGTAATAGGCCAGCCCAACAAGAAGACGATAAGTGGGCCAAATAAGTCATCCACTAAGTGAGGAATCGGGCCATGATCAACTCTAATTAATTAGGCTTCTTCCAATGGCTCCAAATAATTTTAGAGTCGGGTCATCAATCTTAGATGTTGACAATACTTATTCAACATCGATTTTTACATCATCGCCTGAGATTTATTGGGTATCAAAACCCAACAAATCTCCACCTTAATACATAATCAATCTGCAAGCAAAGAAAACACAAAGTTAACGCTTGCATAATCACGGCAACCAATAAAATTGGAGTCATTGACCTACCTCGAGGAGAACTTCCTTTTCCAACTCCCATTATGGCACATATTATGACAATAACAACAGGCCCATGAGATCTTTTCAGATGAGGTAAAAATTTCGTAGACGCCATTTTTGTGCTTCACTGTATACCCTTCCCCATTTGCAAAGTTATGGAATTTCGTAAGACGACTAGGAGAGTGGATCACTTTCAAGTACATAATAACGGTTACAATTACATAATTAAATATGTGATAAAAACATTGTCAACGGCTAGCCGGCAAGAGTTAAATGTTAGAAATACACTGCCTCTAGTCTTGTGCAAATACTTCAATCTTGTACGTGTAAATGTTTGAAAATATCATAAACTCTAATATTTTGTTCGTTCATCTATCTCACATGTAGCCCCTGTTTGGTTTGGATTAAAATTTTAAGTAAAAGTCAATAATTAATTTTATCTACATATTCTATGGGATCTACAACTTTTTAACCACATATTTTATCAACTTTTATCAAAATATACTAAAATTCTGATTTTAATCTCTCCCAAATAGGGACTTAAATCTTTATTTTCAATAACTAACTTGGGCATTAGAGTACAAAAGAACCTTGCATTCTAACTAGCATCCAAATGTGCACATAACATATATATGATAAATATTTATTCATAGATCTACAATTACTACCTAATTGTTATCTACATATTTCAATAAATTTACAACTTACAATCACTTCAAAACATCCCATTAATCTTTTGTTTTTAGCTAACATGCCCCTAGTGGCTTTTGTTGGTGCTTATAATTAGTTTTTGAAAAGAAAAAAAAAAAGTAATGTTATTCATTTTCAGTAGAGTTACAAACACAGTTTTGGTGGCTCTAAATGATAGGTTAAGTAAAAAGTGAAATTAAATGACCTATCATTTAATGCCACAGTAACGTCATCTAGACTGTGTTTGTACTCACAGTGGAAATGAATAAAATTACTTAAAAAAAAAAAAAAAAAAATTCTTGTAAGTTGATGCACCAGAGAGACTGCCACGTGGCCACATTTACTTCGGTGACTGGACTTTCAACAGCCAGGCGTCTAGCGTCTCTCTCGTACTCTCTCTCTCTCCACCACTTCACAACAAAATACATCTCTTCACTTCACTCTTCAATCATCACACTTTCGGATTAGTCTCTCTAGGGTTCCGGATTCTAAAAGCTTCTTCTCCTTTCTCTTTTTCGGATAATGAGCAAGTTTCCTTGATTCGAATATCGGATTCGGATCGGATTTACTTTTTCCCCTGATTATTTAATAATTATTCGTTTTTTCTTATTTTTTTTTTAAATTATTGGATGATGGTGAAATAAAGTTGCTTTAATAATGGTTGCCGATCTGTGTTTCTGGATGTATCAGATGCTTTGAATGTAAGAGCCGATCAATATTTTGTTTTTGTTTTTTTGTTTTTATTTGGTTTATAACTATTATCAAGTGTTCGAGATGGAAATAAATCAGATAAGTTCAATCAGCTTTATGGAATTATGCAAATATTTTATTGTTTTGTTTTTGAATTTTTGATTAAGTGAAGGTAACGAGATGAAGATGTGAATGGAACTTGTTTTTGTTTGCCATATTGAGAAATATCTAAAGAAAGAAAAGTTGGAAATGATGTAAAATGGCTATTTATCTAGCAAATTAATAATTGTGGAAGTTGAATATGTGAGTTTCTTACTATTGCTATACTTACCAAAAACAAGGGCAAAAGCTTTACAGTTATACATGTGTAAAAGAAGTATTTGGCTACTGTATATTTTTCTTAAATATGGAATCAAAAGATAGGAGCTTTATCTGTACACTGATTTTGGTATGCTCAAACAAGAGAAAAAGAGAAGCAGGTTATAATGGTAGATTAAAGACATTTTTCTCTCGTTGGTTTTGATATTCCTTGAAGTTGTTAACTCAGCATTTGAAAATGATGGATCTTATGTTCATGATTTGAGTAGATATGAGGGTTAACACAAAGATCCTAATTTCTTCTTCTTTTTCGTGCATTGCGTTAGATTTGAAATTGAGACCCAAGACGGTTGCTTTAGATGTTATGCAACAGCTTTCTGAGGTCTGTGAGTCTTGGAGCAGGGAATATTGCAAGATACACTGAGTTAAGCCAGTTAGGATATATCCGGAGAGGATTGAATGCACCACAGTGCTTAACTTATTTGTGGGATTTCAAATCTACAATAACAAGAAAGATGATGGTGGATTCTGGAGCAAACGCCAAGGGGGGACCTGTTACTGATATTTTACCTGAGATGGATGAAGATGGAGGATATGCTAGTGGAGGATGGAAGAGGTGATCAAATTTGCAGATTTTTTAATTGCTTGTGTGTCTGTGGTCGTTTTTTCCAATACATTATTAGTAGTGTTAGTAGAAAATCTTACATTATAATAGGGTTTTCGTTTACTGTATGATCTATAGCAGATTCAGTTGGCATATGTAACTTCATCATACATGGTCATCTCATGTAATTTTTCTCTTTCAGTTTCTTGATGAAATCTGCCTCTTTCTCATTTTCTGTCCCTTCATTTGTTTTCTGAAAGGTGTGAAAGGATTTGTCAGAATAATCTTTATTATCAAACTGGAAAATGCTTCTGGAATGCCCTCTTGTTGATGCATATTCCAGTGATGGTTTGGAACAACATTAATCATGAGCTTTTATTGTTTTATATTCTGGAAAGAGACACGTGGCAGGCTGGTTAGACAGTATTGGGATAAAGAGAACGAGGATGAAAGACACTAGTGAACTATAGATCTGGACAAAGTAAAGAAGCAGAACCCATCTATGCAGTATAGAAAGATACGGAAAACTGCTAGAGATACAAATTTTTCTGCTAAATTGTCGTTGGGTCCGAAATAAATGTACATGTAGCATTTATTGTATCTTATTATTGCCTACAACACTAGTATTGGTAAAGTAGGGTTTCATTTTGAGGTACTGTAGCTTGTTCCATATCTGGGTCTTGCTCGATGTTTCTAATGTGCTTTAGAAAACATTAAATCACATGAACATCTTTTGTTGGGTGTGTTCTAACGAAGGACTTATATTACATGTCTGGGTGTATTTTCTAAAATTAGATTTTATTTGAATTTTCAGGACCAGGAGTTTCCTGTTCAGGAATATTTAATTTCTCATACTATTTGTCATATTAATAAGATGTTTCTTTGAGTAATATGCTGGAGAAAAGGGAAAGTGTTCAGACTATGTTACAAGAAGTTAATATATTTCCTCAGCTGAATATGCATAACTCACTAGGTGTTAATGCAATTTTAACTTGCTCATTATGTCATATGCCATAGTTGGAAGATACAAACATAATATAATGTCTTTTTTTTTCCTGCCGAATGGAAATATATATAATGTTATCGAAACTTTTCTCCCTTCTTTCCTGCCTATATGGACGTGTATATCGCATGCTTATTTTTCCCCAAAGTCACACTTACTCTTGGATTTTTTCCTATCTGGCAGTGAAGATGGAAGATTGAGCTGTGGATATTCCAGTTTTAGAGGAAAGAGGGCGACTATGGAGGACTTTTATGACATTAAGACTTCAAAGGTCGATGGACTAACAGTCTGTCTCTTTGGAATATTTGACGGTTAGATGTTCTCGAATTACCCTTCACCTTGAAGCTTGATTTGTTGATATAAAAAAAAAAAATCTTAACCTGCTATTGTGACAGTTTATGATGTTAATGGCCAAATTCAACTAAAGACTGGCTATCTAAAATTTCATCTTACTGCATGCATGAACGAAAATCTTGACATGGTTATCGTTTTGACCTTGGTAAAATTTAAAGGTACGAGTAAATTGCTTACTTTTTGCAAGGGAAAACCCAATTCCGGCTTCAGTTGGTGCTGGAAATTATATGGTAGAAGTTTCTAATATGTGTTAGCTAAATTGGTTTAATTTTCTTATTTCTAATATGATAAGACTCTAAAATCAGGCAGAGTAAGTTTTCAGTTCGTATCTAGCTTGAAAATTTGTTTGTCCATGTCTATTGAATAAATGGAGGTGACTGATGGTAGAGAATGGACTCGTGGATCTACACTAAAGAGGGAGTTCTGGATACTTTTACCAATTTAGTACCTCACACCCCTCACTCCTGGTATTTGCCCAAGAGGTGGACCTGGTAACTTTTATCGCATTAAACAGATATCACTAAAAAAGGATCAAAGTTAACTAATGTAGTGAAAATTTTAAATTTGCATATTTTGGAGGATCAAATTGTCATTTTCAAGGTTAGTGCTTCATCAAATATCCTGCTTCCTCTGTTAATATTACTTGGCATGGGCATTTCACTTAATTATGAATAGGAATTGATATCTTACATTTGTGACGAATATTATTTTTGATGACAGGTCATGGTGGTTCACGTGCAGCAGAGTATTTAAAGGAACATCTCTTTGAGAATCTCACAAAACATCCTGAATTTATTACAAACACCAAATTGGCAATAAGTGAGTTAATAAATTTATTTTCATCTCTGTTTATTGCTTCTTACACACCAGCTCATCTGGACAACCATAGAATCCATCATCTTCAGTCTTCATCTCGCCCCATCCCTTATGGGGACTGTTAGATCTACGATAAAGAGTAGTCTGGTTGTGCAGACAAGATAAAAATTTAAACCTGATTACTTTTAGGGTTCTACTTTGTGGATTCACTACATGCGGTGCCTTGATCCTACTCAAATTTCATACAGAAAAGATCAACATCTTTAATAGCACAAACCAACCCATGCTCTGGTGGGGACCGTTTCAGGAGCTTATATTTACCTTGAGAAGGTTATGGAACGCCCATCCTGCATATTGTTGCTATTCCTATAACTAACCTGACTCTAGCTTACCTTTTGCTTTCTATGCTGTGAAAAAAATTATCCTCTCTTTGCATGGTTATTGGCTTTCCTTATTGGTCATGCATCGCTCTCGTTTTAATTAGTAGTTAAACTGAATAAGTTATTTAAAACCACAGGTGAAACATATCAGCAGACTGACAGAGATTTTTTGGAGTCTGAGAAAGATACTTTCCGGGATGATGGTTCAACAGCTTCAACTGCAGTTCTAGTTGGCAATCACCTATATGTTGCTAATGTTGGAGATTCACGGACTATAGTATCAAAGGCAGGCAAAGGTACTTTTCATATTGTAGATAGATTTCTTTTCCTTTTCTAGGTGGTATACTTTTCATATAGAGCCCGTTTGGTAGAGATTAAAATCGGATTAAAATTAAAAAACTAGCCGTTATTGTTGACTTTTATTAGACAAGTGAGACCCAATAACGGCTATATTTTCAATTTTAATTGGATTTTAATCGGTACCAAACGGGCTCATAGTATGTTGCCTTCTAACCATTTACCATTCTATGGATACTGTACAGAAAAGAAGCCTCAAAATATTCTGAGTGAAATTCATAAAACAATTTTTAGCCGCTACTAGATTGCAGGAATATGGGATCGATGGACATTGTTTGGGAGACAATGTGTTTTGTTCAACTAATTTTGATTAGCAGATACGTAATGAAAACAATGATAACAATACTTGTGTCAATGTTACTTAGATAATAAAAGTATGATTTTTCGTCCAAAGATGTAATGAATAATCAGTTGATATTATATTTCATGATGATTATCATTTCCTACTTTCCCTTAATTTTTCCATCTGGATGCTAGACATCCTGGTCCTGTGGAAACTTAAGGGTTTATAAGATATGATCTTATTGTCTGTTAAATCAAGTTATTTTACTGTTGAAATATTTCATAGTGTTCAAGGCTTAACAATATTTATTCAAGCTGGTTTCTGTTTTTCAAAAGATTATTAAAAACTGAGAGCTTGATTCAATACCAGCAATTGCTGTTCACCGATGAGGTAACCTAAACATTAACGAGGGAAATGTTTCTCTTAAATTACATGTTTTCAAATCCAAGAACTAATGGATTATATCTATCTGATAGGAAAACGAACCAACTTCCTTTGGCATAATCTTATGAAAAAGTTCTACATTTAACTCATCTTAAAGATTGTATATAATATCTTGTCCTGTATTATTTCTGCATTAGGTTACTTCCTATATGGATCTCAAGATCATAATTATCTGTGACCATTCAATTATAGTTATGATTATTTGCATTGCAAAACTTTTGAGGCCAGAAATTCTTTCGATTGTAACTTCTGAAGTACACTTCATTTTTGTGCTTGGCAGCAATTCCACTCTCAGAGGATCACAAACCAAACAGAAGTGACGAGCGGAAAAGAATTGAAAAGGCTGGAGGTGTTGTAATGTGGGCAGGTACGACCCATCTTGAATATTAATAATTGTGCTCATTGCAATTTTCTTAGCACTATTTCTGAGCATCTTTTTACAGTAAATGGATAGAGATGGTATTATTGACGAAAGGGTGTTTTGTTCATAAGTCAACTGCCAAACAAATAAAATGTATCAGCTCAAGCTTTCTTTTGATTAGCAACATAATGCAGATGTGTATCTTTTTCTTCTGAAAAAAATATATTGAGATTCATATTTTCATGATGGACGTCATATGTAGTAGGTACAACTGTAGTCTGAATGATGGACCGCCTAGTCTTTGTATATCAAATGGAGTTTAAATGTCTGGTCACTTTTTCAATATGTGGTCCGAAAAAGGATAATAAATCTCCAAAATAATATATATATATACACAATTCCAACCATGGGACACCAATCAAACATTTGGCCCCACTCAAAAGCATTTTACATCAGTAATGAAGGAAGAAACTATATTAGCACTTCCTTCCGAAACATTTTAAAACTGTGTTGCTGTGTGAGAAGAATAGGTTATTAGGTAATTTGGAAATGGTTAGTAAAATTGTTTGGGAGGTTTAAGATATTCGACATTGATAGTTAGGTTCGAGATATTGGGCACTGATCATCAAAGTCCAAACTCTTGTCATTTTTCTGAGTCAAGTAGTTATCGAGCCAAGCAAAATGATATCTTTGTAAGGATGTTGATTTGTAATGCAAGAGCTATCAACCCACATTTGGAAATGGTCTTGAATGAAAGTTGTGTGCTTCCATGTACCTGATTGACTTTCTGTTTATTGCATTTGTATCAGGCACTTGGAGGGTTGGAGGTGTCTTGGCCATGTCCCGTGCTTTTGGAAACCGCATGCTGAAGCAGTTTGTCGTGGCTGAACCTGAGATTCAGGTAGCCCTATTTATTACTGTTATATTTCTTTATGTATAGCTGTACGAGTTTCCTTGCTCTAGTACCTGCCTAATCAAACTTCAAAGAGTTATACGGTGAAGAAAACATTTAGCTAAAATTTCAATTTTTTATGGTTTGTTTGTGCCTTTCTCCAATGAAGGATTATTAATGAAGCTCGACCACGGAGATATAATGGACTCATTATTTTACAGGAACAAGAGATTGACCAAGAGCTTGAACTGCTTGTGCTTGCAAGCGATGGACTTTGGGATGTTGTGCCCAATGAGGTCATCAGAATCATAAACTACTATTTTTATTCCTTTTCATCAGAATCATAAACAACTATTCACCGTACAATATAATCAATTAAGTCAGAGATTTATTTAAATTGCATATTTATTTAGTTTCTGAAAAAGACAAATTACATATTTTCTTGTATATTAAGTCATGGTAAAGTAGCTGATCGTGTCCACCTATTTATCAGGATGCTATCTCACTTGCACAAATAGAAGACGAACCTGAAGCAGCAGCACGGAAGTTGACTGAAACTGCTTTCACCCGTGGTAGTGCTGACAATATTACCTGCATTGTTGTGAAGTTTCACCACAACAAAACAGAACGCGAGGAAACCAAGCATACTTTCAAATCAAACCCCGAGGAAACCCTGCAAACTTCCGAACCAAACTCTGAGGAAACCCAGCAAACCTCTGAAGGAAACTCTGGGGAAACCACAAAAGATTGCAAGTCGAATCCTGAGGAATCCCTAGAAAGTTGATGATTTTTGTTGCCATTGTATTTGCAGTTTATCTAGGTGCAAATATGCTTTGATCACATTGAAGGGATGATTTGTTCATTCATTTGTTTGTTCCTTCGTAATGTCTTGTATGTTTGAATTTTGGTGTATCATACTCATAAAGACATCATCTGCGTAAATTTTATGGGTGGTCTAATTTAATAAGAAATGGCTTTCCTGCTCTTTTCAGTCTTACATATTTCCACTGTAGAAAATTTTCATGCTCCACCATGCCACCACCAAACACCCTTCCTCCTTTCCAGTACCTTAGATGGCAAACGGGATCGAGCCCTCTCAGCTTATGCCTTGACAAGGGTGGTGGTGTGACAAAAATACAGAAACATATGGTACACAAAGTCATTATCAAACTAAAGATGGTACACGGTGTCATTACCAAACTAAGAATTAAAGAATCCCTGGTGACTCCAATACCTCCTGCGTAGGCGATTAATAATTGTAGTATTGTCGTCGATGATATTTTTGTAGGTAATCACTGATGGTATTGTTAAAATTTTGTTTTAATCATCAAAAACTACGATCATTTGCTTCATTTAATTATTATTGAGAAAAACTTCCAAGCAATTGAGCCACCTCTACAGCTCTACTCCCATGCAAGATTATAACAATGGATTATCACATTCAACTTTGCATGATTTCGAGTTGATCGCGTTCTAGCACAGAATTGCATAGAGAAAGGGACTTGATAAAATCTATTCCACCTTGGGTAGCAATGTAATATCCTCGTCCAAATAACAATCTATCACGCTTTATTTGCATATCAATATATACCCTTACAATATGTATTCCATTTTATCTCCTAATATAAATTCCTCGAATACATAAATGAATTATCCATTTTATCTCCTAATATAAATTCCTCGAATATATAAATGAATTATTGAAGAGTCTTCCGATGAAACCTCATTTCCATTTTGTTGGCAAATTGTGACATTGTCAAAATTGTCTTTCAAGATCATGAACGCTCGTGATTTTTTGTGAGCACTGTATTTAGTGACGTCAGAGGCACGGAACGTCTTAACACTTATAGGACAAATATCTATTGTTAACCTAGAACTCATTGATGCTTCAAAGGTCGAGAGTCTAGTATTTTTTCAATATTTAAATAAAAAACGAACCATTCGAAAATACTTTATCTCGAAGGTAAATATATTATATAAACACACATAAAAGTAACCCTAGTTAAGCTCAAGGGTGAATAAACATCAGTTAGATAGAACCCTAGTTAGGGTTAACCCCCAAAAGTTGTTGTAAACAAAGGCAAGCCCATGCCTGTCTGTCTTTTACAATTATAGAATATTTTTGGGCATTTTCAGAATTTTCTTCGAGGGGTTTTGACCAAAAAATTTCAAGCTCTCTACAGAATTTCTCCCCATTTCAATTTGGTGGGAAAAAAACCACCAAATTCCACTTCAGGCGGTTCAAATTATTATTTTAATCGGTAATTATTTCTTTTATCCTTACACTTTCAGCGTTTACAGAAATTTTAGGTTAATTTATGAATTTGATACTGAATCTAGGTTTCTATGTGAGAGTGCTGAATAAGAAGGTTGGAAAATGGAAGTTAAACTTTGTTGTTTTTTATGGGCTCAATTTCCCGGATCTATTAAGAATCTCAATTTTTGAATTTTGAGTTTGATTTTGGATTTGTGAATTTTAAACATATTTGGGGTAATTTTTGCTGGTTTTTGTGATTTGCGATCTAATTTACAATTATAGCTGTTAAATTGAGTTCATAGCATCTGGCGTAGTGATTGATAGTCAGAATTAGAATCATATAATGCGTTTCTGCAACTCAATTACTGTTGGGTCGATTCTCCATGTTTTCTGCAATTTGCTCAATGGCTGTTGGTCTGAAACTGTCTTTTTATGATTTTATCTTTTTTCCTTCTTTTGGTCGATTTCAGAAGAACTTGCGATTCAAACTTGGTTTAGAATTTTATGCTTATCTGAAGAACATTTATGTGATGACCCCAATAGCCAATTCTTTTCTCATTTTTTTTTATATACTGCTCCACCCTCTGTGGCAGCCTGGCAGGCATATATATAACTCAATCCAATTTCTTATAAATGATGGTGCATTAACATACACCTATGCATTTTAGGTGTAACCTTCACCTTACCCAAATTCGACTGAACTTCTGTTAAACTTCTATAATCACTTCAGTTTATCTTTTCCTTTGAATTGGGTTTTTGATATTTTAAAGGACCTTTATTGTTGAGAGGTCCTTAGGGTTTTAAGTTCAGTTATTTGTTTCTTATATTCTCACTGATTTTTGGGTGTTTGTACAGTTGACATGCCAAATTAAGACTATACCAAAAACGGGTGAACAATTGGGAGCCAAACCATTGTTAGCTATGGAGTGCAATAGAGATGAGGCCCTTCGGGCAAAGGCAATTGCGGAGGGCAAATTAGAGAAGAAGGATTTTGCTGGCGCAAAAAAATTTGCCATGAAAGCCCAAACATTGTATCCAGGACTGGAGGGTATTTCCCAAATGTTGACAACGCTTGATGTGTATATTGCTGCGGAGAATAAAATAAGTGGAGAAGTAGACTGGTACGGAGTGCTTGGTGTCAACCCCTCGGCTGATGATGAAACAATAAGGAAACAATACAGGAAATTGGCTCTCACTCTTCACCCAGATAAAAATAAATCTGTTGGTGCTGATGGTGCTTTTAAACTTCTTTCAGGGGCCTGGAGCTTGTTATCTGATAAGGCTAAGAGGTTGGCATATAACCAAAGGAGGGGTTCTAGAGGATTCCACCAGAAAGTTCAAATGCACGCTGGTGGTACATCAGCAGCATCCAGAGCAAATGGATATCATAATACTGGAAGTAAGATAACATCGGTTACAAAGACCCAAAACAATAGTGCAAGGGTGCCACCTACATCAGTTCATACACCATCATATGAAAGAACTGATACTTTCTGGACTATTTGTCACCGATGCAAGATGCATTATGAGTATCTTAAGATATATCTCAATCATAGTCTTCTGTGTCCTAATTGCCATGAGGCCTTTATGGCTTCAGAGACAGCTCCACCATTTAATTTTTCTAAATCATGCAATCCTGCATCTCGCCAACGGCATCAGAATTTGAATAATCATGCACCTGCTAGAAATCATGTTGATCCGGAAAGAAAGGCTGCAGCTGCTCAAAAATCAGGACCAGGACAAGCAGGTCCTAATTTGTATGGATATAGAAGCTACCAGCAGGTTCCTCATTCTGGAACAGCTGGTGCTGGCAA
Organism: Fraxinus sp. 1973-6204; assembly: GCA_903798365.1. Taxonomy (NCBI): domain Eukaryota; kingdom Viridiplantae; phylum Streptophyta; class Magnoliopsida; order Lamiales; family Oleaceae; genus Fraxinus; species Fraxinus sp. 1973-6204. The sequence goes on along the minus strand of CAIGRR010255328.1, from coordinate 2,486 downwards.
TACAGATCCTTCTATAGCGGCAAAAGCAGCAAATATTGTTCAGCAGGCACAGGAGAAAATGAAGAGAGCATATCCTGAACCACCTGCTAGTTGGGAAGGAGAGGTAAAAAAGCGAAAAATGGATGACTACTTTGGTGCAAACACTACATATAACTTGGCCATGGGAAGTGGAGGTTTTGCAAGTGCAGGTGCATCGGGATCAAGGATCTATGGTTTCTCTGGCACTAATAATAAGCCCAACAGCACCAGAGACCTGAACCCACTAGAAATGCGAAACATGCTAATGGAGAAGTCTCAAAAGGAGATTTTGAAGAAGTTGAAGGAATGGAGATTGGAGACTGCAACAAAGGCTGCAGATAAAGTGAAAGAGAAGGCAAAAGAGGGCAAGAGAAACAAACACAGAAGCACCAATGGGCGTGATCAGAATGGCAATTGTGAGTTGTCTGCTCCCATGGAATTAGGTCAGGAGAACAAGTGTCTTGCCAGCCATTCCGCTGATACTGTGGCAGCATCTATGAATGTTCCAGATCCCGATTTTCATGATTTTGATCAGGACAGAGCTGAAAGTTCTTTTGGAGATAACGAGGTCTGGGCTGGTTATGATGATGATGATGGTATGCCTCGTTTCTATGCTCTGATTAGTAAGGTGATCTCAAGGGATCCATTTAAGGTTAAGATCAGCTGGCTTAACTCAAAAACTAGTAGCGAATTTGGATCTCTAGATTGGGTAGGTTCAGGATTCTACAAAACGTGTGGTGAATTTAGAATCGGCAGATATGAAATCTGCAAATCTATCAATTCTTTCTCCCAGAAGGTTAATTGGTCAAAAGGCCCACGTGGGACAATTCAAATATTACCCACAAAGGGCGATGTTTGGGCACTCTACAGAAATTGGTCGCCTGATTGGAATGGGCAGACCCCGGATGAAGTTGTACACAAATACGAAATGGTGATGGTACTTGATGACTACAATGAGGAACAGGGTGTGTCCGTCGCTCCTCTTGTTAAGGTGGTTGGTTTCAAGACAGTATTTTGTCCAAATTTGGACCCTCAAAAGGTCATAAGAATACCGAAAGAAGAGATGTTCCGATTTTCTCATAGGGTCCCAAACTACTTGCTTATGGGTGATGAAGCTGAAAATGCTCCAAAAGGTTGCTTAGAGCTGGACCCAGCAGCTACCCCATTGGAACTTCTTCAGGTGATTACGGAAGCTAATAAGGTGCCAATGATGCCTCATGGTGAAGATTCTAAGAAAGTGGTATTGCAGAGCTCTCCGGATAGTAGGTTAGACGACATTGCTAATGGGGCCTTAGAGGCTCAGGAAGTAGAGATGACAGAAAACAGTCTGGAGCCTGAGAAAGTGGGGAAAACGGTCTTTGAAGGGTAACCAGGGAAGCAGTGCTTCTTGTACCGTGCTGGAAGTTTTTGAACAAATGACCAGTACATATGCCTTTTCCATTGCTCGAGTCCCAAGCATAATTTAAGGAGAATGGTGTTTTTCTGTGGAATCGGAATTGGGTGTATACTTTTGTTCTTCATTTTTCGATAAATGTGGAGACCCTGAACTAACCCCAGTTTTGACAGTTAATTGAGTATAGTAATGAAGATGAAGAACTTCATGCTTCTTTTCTGCTCTAGATAAAAGTGAACGCTTTCTGCCTAGAGTACCCAATATCATATATAAGATAAGGGGTGTATTCTTTTTGTGATGTTGCTTGATTCTAATATTACAAACATGGAAATTCATTTTGTCTTAAAAGTCTAGAAACATTTATAAGTTGAAGGTTCATTAATATTTTGCAGTGTCTACTTTTCACAATGTCATGGAATCGACGAGCTCGAGTTTATAGTTCTTTTGCTTTGAAAATTCATCGAATGGTTTTTCTATTTCAATTCTTTGTTAAAGATAAACTCGCATCTTCTTAGATGCGCCTCTTACATCAAAGTTAGTTTTCCCATGGGCTATTATTGCTTTTTGTTCCAATCCATTAGGCAGAGGAAATCTAATTTATATTTAGATGCAATCTTCAATACCCCCCTTGTGTGCAGGTCGAATTCAGTTATATATTTCTATTTTTGTGCAAAATTGGCAACGAGACATTTTTTGTTGGCTTGATACCATGTAGAATCAGCTCAACTAAAAGCTTAAACTACTAGAATGAGAACCCATTTATTCAAATTTGTAGTTCGACCACATGGAAGATACATGATGAACAGCTTTGTATATTACAAATTCACAACAAACTTATTTATTTAACCATGCAGCAGAAAATCACAAATGACACCAGTAAAGATCTCAAGCTGGTGCATCTGCAGGTGAAGACACCATTTTGTACACGTATACAGGATCTCCCACTTTAATGCTCTTCTTCTTTCCTTGAGTTAGGGAATCAATACAAACCATGTTTTGTCCAAAATATACCTGCAAAATCAAGTGCTCAAGTTAATTTAGTAGGTTTATAGAAGAGCAGAAAAAGAAATGCCAG
>CAIGRR010255263.1:0-12378 GCA_903798365.1 Fraxinus sp. 1973-6204 | reverse complement strand
TTCATTAAAAAAATATAAAAAAATTGAAATTCGAAAGACGTCCTAGTGTCCGAAATTTGGACTCCTTTTAGTCATGTCCCCGTATCCTACATTTTAGAAAAGAAAATATATGACACTTAGATACGTACTCGTACTTGAGTCTGAGCATCATAGTCTGACACTATGGAACGAGAAAATCAGTGAAGATGCACCACTCCTTGAATGAACAATTCAGCCACTGTTTTAGCTGTAAACGGGTGCTTCAACGTCATAAAATGAGCATACTTGCTCAGTCTATCCACCACTACCAGTATGGTATCTAACCCTCGATATTTTGGTAAGCCTTCAATAAAATCCATGGTTAGATCATCTCATTTCATCAGGTATAGAGGTAAGGGTTGTAGTAACCTCGCCGGTGAAATTGCTAAGTATTTGTTTTGCTGGCAAACAGAGCAAGCTTCCACAATTTTTGGACCTCCTTTTTCATTCCGACCCAAAATAACTCTCTGGCTACCCATTTTTACGTCTTCAAAACACTAGAGCATCCTCCCAACGCGCTGCCTTGGAATTCTTGGAGTAATCGGGGGAACTTATTGGAGCCCTTAGGTAATACCAACCTTTGTTTGTATGAAAGACACCCATCTGTCACAGACCAATCTTCTACAGTACCTCTCGTCAGTGCCTATCCGTGCTTGCAGCTCACCCAAATCCAGTACTTTGAAACAGTAATGACAGATAAATCAGCCACTGGTGGAAGTGTGGGTAAGGTGTCTGCTGCCTTATTCTCAACGTTGAAACAGTAATGACAGATAACTCAGCCGCTAGTGGAAGTGTGGATAAGGTGTCTGCTGCTTTATTCTCAAGGCCTGGCCTATATTGGATCTCAAAGTCGTAGCCATGTAGCTTAGTTACCCATTTTTTATGCTCAACACACACCAACCATTGCTCCAGCAGAAATTTCAAGCTTTTCTGATCTGTGCGTACTATATAATGTTGCCCAAGTTGGTAGTGCCTCCATTTTCTGTACTGTCAAACTATCGCCATGAGTTCCCTTTCATAAATGGATTTAGTCGAGCCCTGGATGACAAAGCCTGCCTAAAATACGTTATAGGTCTTTGTTGCTGAGATAGTTTCATCCTTAGTCCCATTCCTGAAGCATCCGTCTCCACAATAAAAGGTAGAGAGAAGTTTGACAGTGCTAATACGTGGACCTTTGTCATGGCTTCCATCAACTTATAAAACGCCAATTCTTTATCATGACCCTGATGGAAGCTGTCTTTCTTCAACTGTCTAGTAAGTGGTCAGCTACTTTCCCATATCCCTCTACAAATCTCCTGTAGTAACCTGTCAACCGCGCCCTTTAGTTCCCTAAGGTTTTTAGCCGTAGGCCAAGATTGTATTGCGTGAATTTTTGTTAGGGTCGACTGCCGCTCCTCCCGAACTTGTTAAATGCCCCAAATATTCCAAAGTAGCACGACAAAATTCACATTTCTTCTGATTGGCGTATAACTGTTGTCCCTGCAGGATCCTCTACACCTCTACTAAATGTCCGCAATGCTCCTCCAATGAACAACTGTAAACCAATATGTTGTAAAAAAAAATTTGCACGAACTTTCTCAACAGCCCTTTGAAAACACGATTCATTAAGGATTAGAAGGTGGCCGGGGCATTAGTAAGCCCAAAAGGCATTATCAGAAACTCATAATGTACCTCATGAGTCCGGAAGCTGTTTTGCAGTCATCCCTAGTTTTAAGGCATATTTGATGATAACCAGATTTCAAATCCCGCTTGGAAGAATTGTGGTGCCATGCAACTCACTAGCAGCTCATCAGTGGTCGGTATTGGAAAGCAATCAGGTATAGTAGCTATGTTCAAGGCTCAATAATCAACGCAAAACCTCCATCCCCATCTTTTTTCTTCACCAACAGCACCGGACTAGAAAAGAAGCTAATAATCATTTGAATGATACCAGCCTTCAACATTTTAGCCACTAACTGCTCAATTTTTGTTTTCTGTGCATGTGGGTACTTGTGTGACCTCACATTAATAGGCTCTGTCCCTGTCTTCAAGGTATGTTCATGACCCCGCGAAGGTGGGAGGTCACCTTTCACCTATTGCCCTTCCACTTGCATAGAACATAGCTCCACCACCATTCCTTCTCCCTCCTCCTGTATAGTTTTGAACATTGATTTTAAGGAAACCAATGACTTGCTCAACCCATCATCTCCCTTCAATGTAATTGTTCTATCTCCCATAGTTATTTTCATCACCAATAGCTTCCAATTTACTTGGAACCATTCCTAATGTGCTCGATCATTTCATTCCAGTATTATGTCACAACTGCCCAATTCTATGGGTAAATACTCGTCTATGACTACCACCGATTGCACGTGTAACACTATCCCTCTGCAAATTCCCTTTCCCCTGACTGCCAACCCAGTCCCCACATGTAATCCACATCCATTTGTCTCGGCAATTGGTATATCTAGCTTAATCAATTCCAGGGACAAAGTTATGTGTAGCTCCAAATTCAATTAAGACTACCACATCCGGTCCATGCACCGAGCCTTCACCTTCATAGTCTTAGGTGAGGTCAAACCACTACCGAATTCATGGGTAATTCCACTCCTAATTCAGTGCAAGTTGTTTTTTCCTCCTCTGATTTTTCGTCTACTTCGTCCACCTTGATCTCATCATCCACTAATAACATGTAGTTCCCTGTTGCAACATCCTATGGTGCTCGGACTTGGGTACGGGTACGTATCTAAGTGTCAGATATTTTATTTTCTAAAATATAGGATATAGAGACATGGCTAAAATGAGTCCAAATTTGTATGTGGGTACGTTTTTTAAACTTCAATTTTTTTTCCCCAAAAATTCACAGTTAAAAGGTTAAATAACAATTTATTGACAAATTGTTTAAAGATAGAACACGTCACTTAAAACTAACTAGAAATTTATACAAATATATAAATTGTATAAATATATACTTTCAAAAATTAATATTAAGTTTAGAGTTTTTTTTAATAGATTTTAATTGTTTTTTTAATAATTTTTTCATATAATAAAAAATAAATGGGTCAAACAAAGTCATAAATCATAGATCTACATGCATAGAAATAAAAGTCCATCATTAACCTAGAAACCCAATAAAAGCTCAGATATTAATCTAGGTCATTATTTTGCATTCACTTTCTCTTTGCTCCTGCCGCACTGCTTGAGGCCTCATTTTCTCCGGTTATGACACCGTCGGACCTCCCCCCTTCCTCCGGAGAGTAGAAATGGGAAAGAAGATAAGGGGAAAAAAAGAAGGTAGGGAAAACCTAGCCACCGCCTTTTTCCATCCCGTCGTGTCCAATTGAAAAGTGTCGTGTCTGCTCCATATTTCATACCTGTACCCATGTAATGTCGTGTCGACACGGGTACTCTGGCCGGAATGGAGGGTCTGAGCATCACAGGCGACATCTATGCTTAATCCTGTACTTCTCATCACATTGAAAGCACAATCCCTGCTTTGCATGAATCTCAGCCTGGGAAAATTTCTTAAATCCAGCAGTGGCAGTTGGGGGGGTTCACTCCTATTTTCTCAAGCGAGGTATTTCCTCGTGAAGGATTACATAGGATGATTCACAGTTATAATCGAGCAAGAGTAGGAGGAATTGTGCTCCTACACCGTGGGCATTCCTTCTTCCTCACCTTATTAACCCGAACATTCCCATCCTCCACACTTTGAGTCATGTCCATAATCTGAGATAGCCCTTCCAGATTCACCACCAATACTTCTGCTTGCAATTCTTCTTCCAGCCTATTTAATAAAAACTCTTCAAAATGTCTCTTCATTCACATGTTTCCAAGGTGCAGCCATAACATCAAATTTTTATCTGAATTCTGCTACGGTCTCAGTTTGCCTGGTTGCTAAAATACGTTGCTGCAGAGTTCCATATTGTGTATCTTTGAATCTTTCCAATAATCGTTGTTTCAGATCCCTCCAACTGTGTATCGGGTGCCGTCCATCTTCCCATTGGAACCATGAAAGAGCACTCTTCTCCATGCACACTCCAGCAGCCACAACTCGCTCAGTATCATTCAATTTAGTCATACTAAAATACCTTTCAGCTCTAAAAATCGAGGAGTCTGGATCCACCCCGTAAACAAATGTAATTCTAGCTTGCGGTTTTGGAGTTGGTTTCCGAGTGACTGGTTTCCAGTCAGTTTGCTCTTCAAGGGATGTCGCGTAGATCTCATACTGCTCCCTTCTCCTGTCATAGTTTGCGGATCTAGTGGCAAACTTTTGATTATCTTCGCTATTGTTTGATGCCCTTCATTGAGCTCTCTCCGACTCATTGCCAGGCTCGCTTCGAGCTTCTCATTCATTTTCCCCAACTCCATCCCCAACCTCGAGTTCAACTGTTCCATGTTTCCTTTCAATTCAGCCACCCAATGCCGGAATCTGGGTCACTGAAGTTTCCAGCCCATCGATTCGAGTATCCATTCTTGTTACTGGTATTCCCTACCCAGAATTTCAACTGCTCTGATACCAAATGATAGAATTTACTCCAGAAACAATATAGAAAGGAGCATAAATCAATTAATTCAACACCAGAAAGCAGAAACTGTAAATGAACAACAGATTGTAAACGAAGAAAGAATTCTGTATTGCATAAAGTGTGAGAACAACAATTTGAAGAAATGGAAATCACAGTGAGGGAAGCAGGTTTCGAGATCTGCCCCTCTCCAATTGGTTAAGATCTTTTCTATTATTCTAAGTGCCTTTCGATAGCCAGCTACCCCTTTTTATTCCCTCCCAACAACCCTGACATCACCTTAACTAATTCTCTACTCATAGAATCTAACAACCAATATTCCATACAATATCATAACTAAACCCCCTTCCTGGGACATCTCGCACAAGTGAATTGTATAGGTAGTTTATCACCATCATGCCTCATGTACATCCTCTTCCATTCTTAACTTATATGTTATGCTTTAATATTCCTTAAACCTCCAACAAGTTTTGCATAGGGTGATCCTTTTCAGTAGAGTATCATGTATATTGTATGATGATCCATCAATTGTATACATACATATTGTAGTATTTTTTATTGCTTTTTTTGTCCTGTAATTAAATTGTTATTAGATCTATACGTTCCAGCCATGTTCTTGATCTGCATCTTGAGTCTTTAAACTAATGTACATTTTTCTATGTAGAGCCTTCGTGTCATCATGAATGATGGACTTGCCACTGTTCCTGCTGATTGCCTCCATGTGTAGGTTATCGTTATTCAATTTTTTAGTTTCCGATAGTATTTGCTTACTATTATTTCATTCATGTTAAGTTTTTAGATAAATTTATGCCTGTATATGGATCATCAGGACAAATATATCAAGGGAGACACTTGTGGCTTTGAAAGATAATTTGCATCAATATTTTCTGTTGTTAAAGGATTAGAGTTGTCTCATTTTATAGTGACAATTGATGAAAGCTGGACAGAGATGATTCTTATATGATGTTTATTTGTTGTCAATGTACTAGTTAAAGGACATGGTTCTCTTGTATCATAGAAGAAGGATTTGATGGATTTTAGCTGCCAAATGCTTGTGCGAGAAAAAGAAAGCATGGAAAAGGATCAGAACATATCTTCTTGTGTTTCCTAGTCACTATCATAATGGAATTGGGATATCTGAGAGTATACATTAAATTTTGGATGTCACGAAGATCATTTCTAGTATACTATCTCTGTAATTTTGCATGGTGTAATTGTGAGATCCTATAGCTCCTCTTGGACACAGTCTTGCCCAGTTTCAAAGTTTTTTTTTCCTGGTCTTCTACTTGTGTTTTTTTTGATTTTATTTTCATTGTTCAACAGCCTTTAATTCTCTTATTAGAGGATGTCCTGCATTTGACTCATGCTCATCTGGTTTGTTCCATAGATTTATTGATGTTGCCGGAGCATATGGTGCGCAGAAGACAGAGTTGAATATTAGCTTGACAGCCATAGGCCTTTTGTGGACATCTACAGATTTTATTGTGAAGGGGCTATTGCAAGGAACTGAAGATACAGAAACAGGTTCAGCATCAACCTTATATAATTATCATAGAAGAAGGATTTGATGGAATTTAGCTGCCAAATGCTTGTGCGAGAAAAAGAAAGCATGGAAAAGGATCAGAACATATCTTCTTGTGTTTCCTAGTCACTATCATAATGGAATTGGGATATCTAAGAGTATACATTAAATTTTGGATGTCACGAAGATCATTTCTAGTATCTATCTCTGTAATTTTGCATGGTGTAATTGTGAGATCCTATAGCTCCTCTTGGACACAGTCTTGCCCAGTTTCAAAGTTTTTTTTTCCTGGTCTTCTACTTGTGTTTTTATTGATTTTATTTTCATTGTTCAACAGCCTTTAATTCTCTTATTAGAGGCTGTCCTGCATTTGACTCATGCTCATCTGGTTTGTTCCATAGATGTATTGATGTTGCTGGAGCATATGGTGCGCAGAAGACAGAGTTGAATATTAGCTTGACAGCCATAGGCCTTTTGTGGACATCTACAGATTTTATTGTGAAGGGGCTATTACAAGGAACTGAAGATACAGAAACAGGTTCAGCATCAACCTTATATAACTTGGGGTTTCTTAGTTGTTCCTTTACAAGTTATAGATATGTTTATTTCTCTGTATTTTGTTGTTGGTTGACTATCACTTTATTTTGATTCCAGGTTCAGCATCAACCATATATAACTTGGGGTTTCTTAGTTGTAACTATCACTTTATTTTGATTCCAGATCAAAGAAACAGCGGAAAGGGGGAAGAACACACTCTTGACTCAGATAATGAAGTTATTGATCATACATCTTTGTTGAATATTCTTGATGGTGACAAATTGTTGCTTTCCATTTTTGCGTTGCTTCAAAAGTTGGTAGCTGATGAGAGACCAGAGGTACAACTTTTCTTGGTACATCGAAGGCTTGTTTGTCAAAGATTTTTTTTTTTTTCTAAAATCATTATCATTTTCAACCACACATTTTATAGGACCCACAACTTTTCCACTTTTAACCATACATTCTCCAAAAAAGAAAAATAATAATCAATTTTCCTTGGAAAAATCTATTACAAACAAGCTTTGAGTTTTAGAAATTTTGCACACTTTTCTAGCAATGTATAATAACTGAATTTACGATCCTATATAGATTGTGAGACTTGTGTATATCTGCTCAACATGTAATTGCATTTGTGGGCAAGAGACTAGTTCTTTTCACGTTGAGTCCAAGGTGGTTTACGAGTTTTGTCCAATAAAACTGACTTGACTCAGATTTGGGAAGATCAGATGCCTCAAACTTCAGATCATCTACTAGTTTACCGAAATCTCTGATGCTTCTCAGTAAATAAATTTTTCTACCAGTAATTGTACACAACTTCCTAGTTGTAATGACAATATTTAACATGATACCATTAAGAGGTTCTATGACATTTTTACCTACTAATAAATTTTCGGTTCCTTTAATAGATGCTTCATCTGTGTTCTACTATAGTGTCATGGAGCGAGATGATTTATTACTTTACTGTGATTGCTGCATTTATCTTCCTGGCCTTTTTTATCATTAGGTTAGGAACTCAGCAGTAAGGACACTCTTCCAAACTCTTGGAATTCATGGACAGAAGCTTTCGAAGAGCATGTGGGAGGATTGTCTTTGGAATTATGTCTTCCCTACATTGGATAGCGTGTCTCATATGGTATGTTGGAATGGTTCTAGATGGTATAATTCTTTTCCCTTTCTCTTGACTAAAACCAGATTCTTCTTGCAGGCTGCAACCTCATCAAAAGATGAATGGCAAGGGAAGGAACTTGGAACTCGCAAAGGAAAAGCAGTTCATATGCTCATACATCACAGGTATGTGAAAATTTGTTTTTCTATTCTAAGCATAAATTTTTCATCTTTCTGAAATTCCTTTTTGGAAATAACCTGTTGATAAAACCTAAGTGGCATATTCAATAAATTGTCAGTCGAAATACAGCTCAGAAGCAATGGAATGAGACACTTGTCCTGGTACTGGGTGGAATAGCCCGGATTTTACGGTCTTTTTTCCCTTTTCTTAGAAGATTAAACAATTTCCAGTCCGGTGAGTTTATAAGTTCCTACATTAACGTGTCATTGTAGCTTCAAACTATTGTCATATGTACCATTGAAATATGATTTTGCATTTGCAGGATGGGAGTCTCTGCTTATATTTGTTAAGAATAGCATTTCAAATGGTAGTAAAGAGGTTGTGCTGGCAGCAATAAATTGCTTACAGTCCACTGTGGTTTCTCAGTCTCCAAAGGTAATCATTCCCTATCTATTTATCTATGTCATTACTTGGTTGTTTTTTCCTCGATAATTGTAGAAATATATTCTCTTCTCCTCTGATAACTTGTGTCTATAAATTAGGGAAATCTCCCATCAGTGTACCTAAAGTCAATACTTGATGTTTATGAGATCGTCCTTCAAAAATCTCCAAACAGCAGTGCTGATGCAACAAGCAAGGTGAAGCAAGAGATTTTACATGGTCTTGGTACAAAATCAAAACCTCCTCTTTTTATTACTTGTTCCCCGAACTATATATGAAGCATATCATGATTATATGTTCCTTTTATTTCCATGCAATACATTATATGTTATACATGGTATTTCCCTTTTGAAGTAGGAAATACATGTACTGCTACAATTCTAATTCTCCAACATCCTTAAATTTCCCCAGGAGAATTATATGTGCAAGCACAATTGATGTTTGATGATGGCATGTATAAACAATTGATATTGATCATAGAATCAGCAATTGCCGAGGCCAAGTTCACCATTAACAATTTTGAAGCTGAATATGTGAGTAATGTTCTTTCATGACGTACAACTATCTGCATATACTATGACTTTGGTCTGTTAATTGTAAAGAACTCACATTTAGAAGTTGTGAACAAGGCTTCAGACTTGCAACTGAAGATTAAATCGTAGAAAAACTGCTGAGAAGGCAGCATTTCAAAAACTAAAGTTCCACTAAATCTCAATACTTTTAATAATATTATAAGGTTGTATTTCCTTCTCAGGGTCATGTTCCACCCGTACAACGCACTATACTGGAAATTATTCCACTGTTACGTCCAGCGGGACATCTTAGTTCCATGTGGTCTTTTCTCCTTGGGATTTTATTGCATTATCTTCCATCGGCTGATTCTTTGATAGATAACAATGAAGACGGTTCAAAGCAAGACAGCACAAGTAGTCTACCAGGCAATTCAGCTGGTGTTGTCCCTTCAACATTAGAAAACAAAGGAGAAGAGTCAAACCAGAGCTCTGAATTAGTAGCTAAAATGGCAAACAATACAACTAATCTGTTTTCTGATAAGCTTCTACCTTTGCTAGTTGATCTCTTTCTGCAAGTTCCTGCTGTGGAAAAATATGACATTGTTCCTGATATCATTGAAGGCCTGGGAAGGTGAGAGGATTGATTTGGAGATACTTGTTTATCTTCCCAGAAATTTCATTGACATATGTTGGTTTAGTTGCATGGTTTAGTTGCATCATGCATCAACAAGAGAACAGTTTGTATAATTTGCTAGAAATATATCCTGATATTTTTGTAGGTGCATGACAACAAGAAGAGACAATCCTGACGGCGCACTTTGGAGAGTTGCTGTTGAAGGTTTTAACCGCGTTCTAGTTGGTGATGTCAGCATCCTGAACCCAACCTCAAAAACAGATCTACCAATTAGCAGACCTTCGAGAATACGTTTCTGGAAAGAACTGGCTGATGTTTATGAATTATTTCTAGTGGGGCATTGTGGTCGCGCCCTGCCTTCCAATGCATTCTCAGTGACTGCACTTCAGGCTGATGAGTTTCTTGAGATGAAAATCTTAGAAATCCTAGGAGATAAGATCCTTGCATCACAGATTGATGCACCTGTTGATGTAATTCCTGCATATCTTTTTGTCTATAGATATTTATCAATGTTTCTTTTCTTGCATTCCTCTAATACCACTAGCTAAATTTCATCGAAGGTAACTAATTACTTGAGAAGTACACCTATTATTGTTGCTGTATCATATGAACTGCCCAATTTTTTGTTCATGGGATCCCAAAATGTTTCAGTTCTTTGGTTTAAATTTTCCTCCTTTTCGTGGTTAGGAATGGGATTGGGAGCATAACCTAATGTTCATGGTGGTTTTGGAGCCACATAGTTTCTTCTAAGACCAATATATTCTTTTATATTCAGAAGAGTTTCCTTTTGATGTTCTTTTCTCATATAACTTCGTTGACGCCTTTAGTTCTCTGTTTTTGTAATGTTTATATGCTATGGCATCAATTTTAGTTGTAAAACAGCAAGTAATCTTTCACGAAACTGTTCTATGTATTAATCCTTCCTGCTTTGGCAAGTACTTATTCAGTTGATATAGTTAAAATATTCAAAATTCTTAGATTTGCTGTGCACCATTTGTCTGTATGCTTTATTTGAATTTACAACACATTAATTTTCACAGATTCTACGAAGACTGATTTCTACCCTTGACCGATGTGCATCACGTACATCTTCTTTGCCTATTGAAACGGTTGAACTTATGCCTTCTCACTGCAGCAGATTCTCTTTGACTTGCTTGCAGAAATTATTTTCCTTGAGCAGGTACTTGAAAACCTATAACAATGTGTTACTAATATGTAGTCTAATTAATGTTTATTATGGTCACTAACATGTTGAGAATTTTACTTGCAGCTATGGAACAAGTGATGAGAATTTGACTAGATCTGAAGTTAGTAAAATTTCAATTATGATACTGATGTCCAGATGTGAATTCATCTTGAAAAAGTTTATGGCAGATGAGAAGGACTTGGGTGTGTTGCTTCATTCCAAACAATTTCGGTTTTCCCTTTTTTTCCTTGTTCACGGTTCATCTTGAATCAATAGAATTTTTTCTGCAGGAGAGCATCCATTACCTCCAACAAGGGTTGAAGAAGTCATTTTTGTACTCCAAGAGCTAGCCTGTCTTGTAATCAATTTAGACACGGCGTCGGTTCTTCCTTTGCATCCTTACTTGAAGGGAGGCCTCTTGGAAGAGAATCTTGGAAGACACTCACATCTGCTGTTTCTATTTCCATCCTTCTGTGAATTTGTTGTATCAAGGTATGCCAATAATATTTGTTTGAGCCAAACATCAGTCAATAGAACAATCAATGTAGAAGTATTAGCTAATTGTTATTTTAATTATATTCCAATGTGCATAACGTTTTCAATATTATAACTTGTTCTACTCTTGTTCTAACATTTATAACGTGATTTCTACTCTGAGCTAAAAGAATGCTAAAAATAATAAGCCTCTGTTTGTGAAGAATTTTTGAATGTTTCAATTATAAATAGATATAAATGAGTGCATAAGTGGATAGTACTTGTGTGTCCGTTGATATGTATGGTTGAAAATGAAGTTTGATTATTTATGAACGATTTAATAATTTTGCCAAATGGAGGCTAAACTACTCGATGTATAGTTTTCTGTTTTCCTGCTTCTATTATAGGAATAGCTTTGTGAGGCTTTTTTTTTTACTTGCTCTTCAACCAAAAGTTAAGCCTTTGTTCGATGATTTCCTACATCTAGTGAAAGGTTCAAACAATTAATTTCTTTTGTGATTAAATTAGATTGCATATATTTCTCTCTTATTGGGATTGAGCTTTCTATAGGTCTATGTAATACTTACCCTATCCAAGTTGTGATTTGCATTATTCTCAAATTATTTTTACCTACACATATTGAACTCATTTCTTGTTTTATATGTTCTAGTATCTAAGACAAGCTATGAAAAAACATAAATACATAGTCCTATTCATCTCAGTTGAAGTTACGTTATGACCCCTGAAAACCTATATAGTTTTACTTATATTGTTTTTCACATATGAATTATATAGGGCGTAAGTAAATTTTCTACTTTTTGCTACGTACTCTATTGCACTAGTAACGTCAACTTAAATTGGTTTTTTAGTAAGTAGAACACTGTAATTTTCTACTTTTACCTCTAATATAAGTGTTCCATAGGGGATCATCCTTTCTGTCACTCGTTTCTAACCTGATCACTAGTAATGTCAACTTAATTTATTTATTTTTTAAGTAGAACACTGTGCTTTTCTACTTTTACCTCTAATATAAGTGTTCCATAGGGGATCATCCTTTCTGTCACTCGTCTCTAACCTGATCACTACTATTTCCCAAGGAAAAGAAAAATAAACCCACAGAGTATGAGATAGTCTTGAGCAGCTCCAGCCAAGCCTAATGACATAATGGAACATCACCAAAGATGAAAATACCACTGTAAAGCAACCTATGCTAGAAAAGCTAAAAGGAAAAGTACAGCCACTATTTTACCTTCGAAACCAACAC
>CAIGRR010255254.1:0-12459 GCA_903798365.1 Fraxinus sp. 1973-6204 | reverse complement strand
ACATTATTAAGTTCTGTTACATAAGTAAACATTTGAGTAATCAAGTGAAACGTTCATCAGTAAAAACATACATAACGAGTATGTACCGCCAGGCGCCAACTTTACAATAATGGGCACTCTCTTCAAGAAACCACTAGAATGAATTAGAAACAACTCTTCACCGTGTATACAAGTGCTGACCACGTTTTTTAGCAGTTAGATGAATGAGAGGAAGAATAATACAGAAGTTACATAGAAAAATCACTGAAAAGTTTTCAGGAGGATATTTCATATCTTACGATGGCCAAAATAGACATTTAATTACTTATCTCTGATGAAAATACAGCATAACTCAGAACTTCTTCAGCTTTGAACATACATCCCAAACATTGATTTCGGATAATAAAAGTGCTCAACTATGGCAATAAAGTAATTACAAATATAAGAGACAAGTCCCATACAACTCAATGTGCCAGAGAAGCACATAATATCAATTCATTTTAGTAATGTTGGGAAAAGACCATCCAAAAAATAGAAAATGTTGCAAACCATCACAGATCATTTGTCCAAAATATAAACTCACACCAGCCATTAAGAGTCAAACAGGAAAAAGATAGCTGTTTTGAGCAACCATAATAAATAGTGCATCCAAGCAATGGATAATTAGTGGCATTACATTGGCAATAAAATGTGATATCAATGATAATAAATTGAAAGCGGATTTCCAACTCTCCACATAATTACCATTCGCAGATGAACAAGCAATTTTTTATTTAATTATTGAGTTTTTGTGATCGAAATGGCATTCTTTCAAATAGAATAATCCTCAGGCACACATTAATATGTAGGATTTAAATTAATTTTCAACGAAAAATAACAACTTGCTGAAAAACTTACACCCAATGCATCTTCCGTTAACTATGGAAATCACAATTGCCGCAGCCCATTCTTACATATGTTTTCCAATTTTTCCATACAATTGGAGAAACACAAAGCACTATTTACTACTAGTAGCGTGTTAAAAACTTGAATCACCTCGAGAATATTCGTGCAGACAGTGTCCGCAATTGCCTTGGCTGCGTGCACATTTTCACCGGCAATAATAGTCAAGTTCGTAATTATGGGCTTCGAATTAAAAGTCAGCTCAGCTAAGGCAGTCTTGTACTGGGTCACCAGCTCCTGATGTAGCTGCGAGCTCTGTTGGTGTTGAGAGGGACCACGGACAGATTCGCTGCTTTCTGAGTCTCGGTCCCTCTGGAATCTCGAGCCGCCTCCACCCCCAGAGTTCGAAGACACCGGCCTTTGAATAAATCCGCCGCCAAGGCTGGTTCTGCCACGTCCATTGGAGCTGCGATCGGGTGCGGCAGGGCCATCAGTGAGCCTGGGTTTCTTCAATCCCGGTTCTTTAGAAAGAGATCTGTCGAATGGTCTGCGTGTACTCTCCATATCCTTTACAAATCACAAAAACCCTAACCTTAATTCCTCATTATTCATCGCTAACAGATACTATTACATACTCCACGTCAAATTCAAATCAAACAAAACAAAAATCTATCATTCTACCACAAAAACAAGACTCGACCTGATTTGAATATTACATAAACAGAACAAGGAAAACTCTAATTACAACTTTAACAATCGAAATCTCTATGTGCATACAACTAATCTCGAACGGTCCGAGTGAACTGATACAAAAACTGACATTTCTCGAAGTTTTAGATACAATTTGCCGATTTGAATTCTTGAGAGCGAGACTTGGAAAGAGTTAGGGCAGGGTTAGGGATTGATGATAGGGGGAGTGTGGACGAGCGCCTCTTGAATGTGTCGAATTGTTGCTATAAAGACAGTGAACGGAAAGGAAAAACTGAAAAGGTCCAAATTATAGGAAAGTAGGGGATGACGAATATTGAGATTTACGAGAGAGAAGGGCCGGACAATGGGCTTTATTGATTCTGATAGTAAGATCTTGGGCTGAGTTGGGCTTTTCATTAATTCCTGTTTGAACTTCATTTTATTCGAGATACACTTTCTCTTTCTTCTTTTTAACTAAACATTTTTCAATAAAATAATATTACACGTAAATTCAAAATTTTTCTTTCTTTCTTAAGTACAAAATTTTTAAAATCATTATTTCAAAATACATTTTTCGCCAAAATTTGATTTTAATGGAGCCCCAACGAAGGCTAAACAATGGACAATATTAACTTTTGGGGTGCGACACAATGTATTTTAAGTGGTAGCGACAACGACGGTGAAGCAGGTAATAAAATATATGTAATGTTACCTTACACATTATATACCAAAATATGTTATAAAATTTAAAATAGAAAAATAAGAAATAATATTTTTATAATTCAAAAATGCTTAAAAGTCAGTTTGGAATTAGTAAATGTCCTAAGGGTATTTGCTGCTTAGACCCGCATTAAGTTGTTAAAATCAGAGTTGGATCACTTTTTCCATACCTTCCTTATATGCGAGCCTACTTCCCCACGCCTTTGGTTCTATACTTTCCTGCATTTTAAAACATTGATTTTATTTATTTATTTATTTATTTTGTGTATCTCATTAGTAAAATGATGAATGTTGCGACTTTAACGTTATTGGTAAATACAATAAAAAAACTTATAAAATTCTTACTCTTTTATGTATTCACCAACGGAAAAATAACAAGGTTAGCTCGAATCGTGCCCCAAAATTTATGATTTAACAAGGCATGAGAGAGAAGTTGATGTCATTGTTTTAACGAGGTAGAATAGTTGGATTGAACATGATAATTTACTCTTGTTAATAGTAAAAAGAAAAATAAAAGGAATTGACATCGTTATTCTTATATCAATCCTCTCAAGTATATAAATGGTACTATAGCAAAATTATTTGCTACTTGAGCTAATAGTTAGGCCCCGTTTGTCTCTTATTATTCCAAACATTGTTTGCTACAGTAGGATTCTTCGCCACATATTCACCCAATAAAATATGCTACACACAAATCAAAAAAAATTACTTGAGCCCGTTCGGTAGAGATTAAAATCGGATTAAAATTGAAAAATTAGTCGTTATTGTTGACTTTTATTAGACGGTTGAGACCCAATAGGGGCTATATTTTCAATTTTAATTAAATTTTAATCCCTACCGAACGGGACCTAAATTTCAACCATACGTTATCCAACAAATATTATTCATTACTCCATTTCTTTTACAATAATGGGTGACAAAAATACACTTATTAATAAAGTATCCGTTATTACGGGTATTTTCTAGAAGATTTTTTTTTTTTCGAAAATACAAGAAAAACACGATCAAANTATTCATTACTCCATTTCTTTTACAATAATGGGTGACAAAAATACACTTATTAATAAAGTATCCGTTATTACGGGTATTTTCTAGAAGATTTTTTTTTTTTCGAAAATACAAGAAAAACACGATCAAACTTGGAAACCAAGGAAAATGAGTTGTCGTAAAATCATGGGATTGATTAATCGCATCCCTCCTAGGAATATGCTGTACCACTCTCCAGTGCACGTGTATTTGAACTTTCAAACATACGTGTTTGGCTGATGTAAAAGTAATTAAAAGTCACCTTAAAATATTTTGTCGTATACAAAATATAGATAAATTATTTAGAAGTTTCTTAAAAATAATAATTTAGAACAAGCCCCTATATAGTTTAGATAAAAATTAAGTTTTGGTAGCTTTTTATAAAAGTTAATGAAATTAATTGTTAAAAAGTTGTAAGTTCTAGGATTTTATAATTAAAATTTTTTATTGACTTTGATTTAAATTTTTTATATAACTTTTAATTGAACCAAACAAGGTTAAGTAAATTACTTATTTTTAAATAAATAAAGAGGAGCGTGTCGAAAAGTTCATAAAGTGAGCTTCGAACACCCTATTAAACTTCAAGTTCAATTTGACTAGAGGTAGCAAATAGGGCTCATTATGAGACAAGCCATGGGTTGATTTGTTTTTTCCCCTAATTTTTTGACTTATTTTATTTACTTTTTTTAAACGCTCATTTTTTGAATTATTTTGTTAATTTATTGAAAAAAATCGAGTAGACTAGTGGGTAGCTTAGCTTAGTTGGGATCATAGGTAGCTCTTTGGGCTTGTAAGGGATACAAACTCAGGGTCAAGCTGAGCTCAACTCATGCCCAAATGATCCTCAACAAGCCGAGCTTGTGGTTTTAAGGATAGAGTAAGCTCAGCTCAATCCATTACGACGTAGTGAAAGTAACTTGTCGATTCTCTGACAAATATCAAGAAAGAGAAAATATTTTAGAGAAACTTCTCACGAATTATTATAATCAAAATCAACTAACAGTGTGTATGCTTGCAGCCTTGCACTAGTATTTAAATTAATAAATAATAATTGAATAATAATTAAATTCTTGGAAAACAACTAACTCTAGACAACGATAAGAATTAAAGACAAATTCAAAGTCTTAATGGGATTAAAATCTTAGTTTGATTAAAATTAAGAAAATTATCCAACATAATTGGAGTCCTAAACGATGAAATTGGGCCGAAATATGCCGTATCTAATGTGTAAAGCCCATGCGTTTTGTTTGACTCAAAACTAGACACAAAATTCTCCGAAAATAAATTCCCCAAAATCTTATTTTTTTCCGATCATATTCCCACTTTTTCACGAACTTTTTTTCCTTTGTATTACATTATACTGTCATCCCTGAGTTCGACTATACAAATTTGATTAAAAGGATTGCGACGAGCATACTTAATTCTCAAATAAAGGTGTTTTATTTTCGAACTTACATTAGATTAGTTCTAGGAAAACAGAATTGTGATCTCTCGCTATTTCAAATTGTGCAAATGAGTTCGAACAATTTTTTTGCACCCCTTCCCATACATTTGGCTACTATTGCAGCATAACAATTTTTGGACGGTAACCATCCAAAAGTCCATTAATATCGTACCTACCCAAAATTTTGAAATTTATCGAAAATTGAAAAGTTCAAAAGAAAGAACTAAAAAGGTCTTCACTCTTCATAATCCCCACCCACTCATCCCTCCCAACACTACCACCTCTAAATTGCAAGTAGTGAATCTAATAAATCGTGGCATCAGATGTGATCATCGAACCTGTTTGTATAACCATGGATATGGATATTTGATTTCAGCGATGATAGTTGTAGTAGCAGAGTAGATGGGCTTGTGCAAATTCTGTCAACGAAAATTGCAGGTGATTAGGGCTTGTAGTGCAAGAGGTGTACATGATGGTGTGATCAGTGATTGCAGGGCTGGCCTGGGAAGATGACATATTTTCGTTTTATATATTTTTTTTCTTTTTAATATAACGAATGCATTTACATATTTTATCATCTGAAAAGTTGGACATGTGCTTTACACATGCCTATTTAAAGAATTCTTGGACAGTAACCATCCAAATATGTATCCAAACGTTTGTGATCACAATGCACTTTTTAAAAAGAGTACGGACCCCTGTTAAGATTTTCTCTTGAGTTAAAAGTAAAACTTTCGAAAGCATAATCAAACACTCCCTAAATCTAAGAGTAGCTATTACACCACCAATTTAGTTGATATTAAATGTCATTAAATGAAATGTACAGTTAAATGAATCACATAATTTCATATTTAATCAAATTTATCGCGTAATACCAAATAGATTGGTGCCAAATACTATTAGAGTGTGTTTAATTGATTTTATTTTTCGAGAAAAACTGTTAATTTTTTACTCAAATTCCATTGACAGTTATTTTATGAAAAATACTTTACAAGTTTTGATCATCGTCCATATCTTCTTCGAAAATAAAGAAAATATTTTCTTTAATGAATGGTAGTTTTTATTTTCCAGGTAATTCACTCCCCCTCTCCCATCTATCCACCTCTCTCTCTCTCATTTACCAACAATAAAAAATAGACAAATATAATATTTTCAATTTTGAAAAATAAATCAATAAAACTCATTTAGCTCTTGTTTGAGCCCCAATTTTCATGTAAAATGTATTTTGTAATAATATATTGATAAAAAAAAAATATATAGCCCATGTTTGGTACGCATTAAAATTCTCATTCTCATTCTTTTACTTATTTTCAACCACATATTTTTCAATAAAATAATATTTTTCATCGCATCAATAACTTTTATTTCTTTTTCAACCACTCATTTTCCATCAATTTACAATTTCAGAATACATTCTTCCAAAATAATGTGGTTCAAACACACTAATAGTTAGAAAATGAAGGGAAAGTTTTTGAGTTTTGTGTAATATTATTTTATTGAAAAATATGTCATTGAAAAGAAGAGAGAGAAAAATGTATTTTAAAAAAATGGGATCAAACAAGGTCTTAATTAATAATTTTTAAACAATTAAATTTTTGATAATTGATGAATTGCTTAAAATTTATTTTGTTTCCAATCGTACCCTTATTTTAAATCTAATTATGCTAAGCACAATTACTTAATTCATAAGTTTGTCCAAGGTGGGACCCTTACCCTGACCGCATATCTTGGCAATGATTTCTCCAAATCTTAACAGCCCTAATCCCCCAATTTCTATCAGCTAAACCGATCAAACCTCAGATGACGCACCTGAATTCAAAACCCTCAACAGTGCAGTGAAAATTCAAAGCAAAATCGAACTACAAGTTTACAACTGTCTCCAACTGGACAGGACAACACTCGAACTAAAAATATCTGAACCCAGGAGGCCCCATCTGTCTTCAACTGCTAAAACGAGAAAAGAAACTACCAGGTTGGTTCTTAGCCTCCTTCCTCATCCTTTCCTTTAATTCCTTCAAATTAATTTAGGTATATTGATTATTTATTTCTTAGTACTTTTTCTTGTCCAGGAAAACATGTGGAGAGGAAAACTGGAGATTGCTACAGTAAACAAGAAATGGAAATGCAAGGACTACCCTCCACCGCCTTATGGTTGCTGGCTGATATTTTTGGCTTCTGGGCGGCGGCTATACCTATATCTACCCAACCCCACTACCTCTCACCGACCATTATACACTCCACAAAACTACCACCGGGATTTCCTTATATAATCTGCCCCAAAATCCCAAGAAACTAATTCAAGAACCATACTTTGATAGGCAGGAATGGACCCTGAAGATTATGGAACCCTGTTTTCTTCTTCTTCTGGAGAGTCTGATATTCCTATACCGCCTAACACGATGCCGATGTCTTCATCGGAATCCTTCCCTTTGCCTTTGTCAGTGGTACCTCCATTTCCTGAACCACCAGAACCCTCACCTCTAATAATCTTTCATTCTTTTCCACCCCAGCTTGAATTCAAAGGTGCCATTCCTCCAATTGGAGAAGCTGCAGCTCCGATTACTGTAGGAGGTGCTGGGGATTTATTTGGTGCGCCACAGCCTATGGAGTCCTTGCATGGGACTCCAATTCCTCCTTTCTTGTCCAAGACTTTTGATTTGGTGGATGACCCTTCGTTGGATTCTATAATTTCTTGGGGAGCAAAGGGGGATAGCTTTGTTGTGTGGGATCCTGTGGAATTTGCAAGGATTATTTTGCCAAGGAGTTTCAAGCACAACAATTTTTCAAGCTTTGTTCGGCAGCTTAATACATACGTGGGTATCCATTTAATTTAACTCTGGGATGCTCTTGGTCTACATATCTATTGATTCTTGATTTCTTTGTTCCATTGCTCTTGCTTTTGTATGTATATTCTTCTGTAATTTTTGTGTTTTTTCTATGTACTTTATGGAATCCATGTCTTGTAAAGTTTTTAACTTTATTTCTTGTAATCGTATTTAGCTAGATGTAAGATGTAGAGCAATTTTAGTACTGATTGATCGCAGGATTTTTGTACTGAAAGACGAAATAATGTAATTTTGTATTAAATACATTTATTTCTTTGAGCAATTTAATATGGGATGAAGTTATTGTATTAATTTTTTTTTTGTAAAGTTCATGTTTTTGTCATCTTAGTGATGTAACGGGTTTGTTATAGTGAGTAGATCCTAATAGTATATTAGTGTGTCGTCCTTTTCAATCCGACTTGTAGATAGTGCTGAGATGCTACAATTTTCTCCTTCGAAAATAAGAACTCGATCTCCTTGGACTGACTGCTGATATTTGGAGGTCCTTCTATTCACAAGGTAGTATTTAAAAGCCCTGATGAACATTTCCTGAGTTTGATGCATCTAATTACATTCTTTGGGACTGATAAAAGATTTATACTGATTTGTGTATGTTTAGTACGATGCAGCTCCTTGTACTCGTGGATATTGACAGTTTGGATTTGACTTGTGACTGTATAGCTATTTTCTTAGGACAACATTCTTTCTTAATCTTGATAAATTTCTTTAATGCACATTAGTTTGTGACTCACTTTTTGGTACTTGTATACAGGGATTTCGTAAAATTGATACTGACAAGTGGGAGTTCGCTAATGAAGGATTCATAAGAGGGCAGAGACATTTATTGAAAACTATCCAGAGACGAAGAACACCTCAATCTCTGCAGATTGGAAGCTCGTCTGGATCATCTAGTGAGGCTGGGAAAGCTGCATGGCAAGGCGAATTGGAACGTTTAAGGAAAGAGAAAAGCTCAATGATGAAGGCTGTGGTTGAAATGCAGCATCAGCAGCGGAATACATTTCAGTATATGGAAGTTGTTAATGAGAAGCTCCAGCAAGCAGAGAAGAGGCAAAAGCAAATGGTTTCGTTCTTGGCTAAAATGTTACAGAATCCTGCATTAGTATCTCGTCTTCAGCAAAAGGAGCAAAAGGGCATAACTTCACCAAGAACAACACGAAAATTTTTAAAACATCAACATGAATCAGGTACACCTGAGTCGTCTCTTGAGGGGCAGACTGTGAAATATAGACCGGAACTAAGAGATTTTGCTATGGCTTCTGTATTTCCAGACTTCAATCCTGATACGGTGAAACAACTTCATGATTATTCTTTACAAAATACAGGAGAAAACCTTGCTTTTGGTGCAGAGAGTGTTCAGTTCCAGACTGAAAATATTGATCGTGATGCAGTGTTGCTGCAACATGAATGTTTCCAAACCCCTGAACAGGCTGGAGAAGTGTTAAGTATGGACACTCTAGATCCGTTTAATAAAGGAAAGAATGTAATGAATCCCGAGAAACAAGTCACACCCGAGCATGTAATCTCTTTTCCTGACGACTTGGCTAGGGAGAGGAATTCTCTTGAAATTTCGTCGCCAGTAATTCGAAGTATGGTCAAAGAAGAGGTTGAATGGAACTTGGGTTTTGAAGCCAGTGCTGGTATGTCTAGTTCTACTAATGCGTTATGGGGTAATCTCAGCAATCATGACATGCTGGAATTAGGTGTTAGCAGTGGCATATCTGATATTTGGGATATAGGCTCGCTGCAGCCCTGGGGAACTTCAGACATTGAGACATGGCCAGACGAAGACTCACCCTTGAATGAGCTAGAGAACCAAGCTGGCCAGTCTAGAGATGATAGTTCTAAGAAAATGGACCCATAGGGTTTATAGTTGCTGCTCTTTTGAGTCCTAGTATAGTTGGATTGATTTCCTTTACACTATTGAACAGTTCATCATATATTAATTTTGATTAAATAGTTACGTTTATTCTTATGGTTATTTTAGTTAATTTCAAGATCGTCATTTTGTTTGTAGTGCTTAAACTATGTAAATTCGTGACAGTAATATGCAGAAATTTCCTGCTAACGTGTATTTAAAGTTATGGATGTGCAGGTTTTGAGCAGCTTGGGACAATCATAAGGTGCAGTCGGGCCACGGCAGGAGTTTTGTGTTGATGAGTCAGGCGGAGGCTATAACAGGTGAAGATTTTAAGAAGACAGTCCGGTAAATTTACTCTAGTTAGTTGAAAAGTACAGTTGATATGATGTAAAGTTTTGCCTGTGATCGCATAGTAACATATTGAGTAACAATACCAGACGATACAATAAACGAGTGTTTTGACACTGCTGCTATATTTCTCTCCGTCCCCCTCTCTTCGAAAAAGGACTACGAACAAGGATAAAGGTAGTTTCTCTTATTTCATTCGGTTATTTAGAGATGCAGCCTTGAATTTCATGTGTGATTAAAGGGAAAACAATTGAGCAAACCGAAAACATAAAAACATTTTGTGAATGACCAGGCACTATTTTTGTCCATTAATTAAAACTTTCCTATACTAATTTTAACTAGTTCAGTGTCCAATACTTGCGGGCTTTGCATTATAGTTTCTTCTTTGTTTAAGCAATGTCAACTACATTCTTGATTAATCCAATGTTTTAGATTCTTTAATTCCACCTAAGCCCGGACGTCGAGTAAGACGGTTCGGATATTTTAATACCCAAAATCACACATTACACTTTGGATATTTTGTAAAGTGATCGAGATCACATAATTATTGGAATCAACTTGAACCCGATCCATCAATTTCGATTTGGATTCAGTTCTATCAATAACGATATTTAAAAATCATAAGCTTTCGGACACGAATTACCATCTCAATATTTAACAGATGAAAAAATAAAATACGCCACCAACTGCAAATATATCACCAAATAGCATCTAAAAACAGTGGGTTGTTTGAGCCTCATTTTTTTTAATGCAGTTTGCTATAGTGTTATGATGGAGCGTGGTTAAAAAATAAGAAACAAATTGGATTTGCGTATAACATCATTTTATTAAAAAAAATGTGATTGAAAATTGATCAAATCATTGTTCAAGAATACATCTTGATGAAAAAATTGGACTCAAACAAGGGCTAAGTAATAGATTACACAAATGCTAGAAATGGCAAAAATTCATGTGGAAATTACTCATTTCCTTACTTTTGAAGATCCAAATTCTAAAATCAGATTTCATGTTTTAATTTTCAAAAATCAGATATCTTAGATATAGATACAGATTTTTAATAATTAATTAAATATTAATAATAATATTATAAAAATTACTTTATATACACCCACCTTACCCCTAATTATCAAACCATAACTCTCTCATCCCCGTCTCTCTCAAGACCGACGCCGCCGACGCCTCTGTTGCCGGACCGCCACTGTTGCGATGGTGATGCCGGACCCACCCCACCCCCATCTTAAATCCATAGTTTTTCAGTTTCAACACAACTCCCTCACCCCCACCCATTAGGATGTCAACGAGTCGAGTCGAGTCGAGCCCGAGCCCGAGCTCAAAAAAAAAAGCTCGAGCTCGGCTCGAGCTTTTTTGGCCCCGAGCCGAGCCCGGCAAAAAAAATGAGGCTTGGCCCGAACTTTCGGCTCGAGCCTTAGCGGGCCGAGCCGAGCAGACTCGTTTTTTTGGTAAAGTATACATTTTTTTACTTAAAAAAATTAAATTTGTAGAGTTTATACGTGTTATAAATTAAATAAATTATAAATGTTTAACCCTCCTCCTTTATCCGGGTTTGAGACCGGCTACAATTATCGTATGCGGAGTTAAAATTGTACACGAATAAAATATTTTATGTACAATTTTTCTTGAAACAAAATTTAAAAATTACATATTTTTTAACTCCACCATGATAAAAGACTAAATTCATGTAATTATTGTGGTTGTAACATACTACTAACGTTCATGTAGCCATATCAACGAGCAAAAAAAAAGCTTGGGTTAGGCTTGAGCTTTTTTTTTTTGGCCCGAGCCGAGCGGAGCACAGCTTGACCAAAAAAAATGAGGCTCGGCGTAACCGAGCCCGAGCCGGGCCCGGCTTGAGCTTTTTCCGAGTAGACCCCGAGCTGACGAGCTTTTTTGCCATCCCTACCCACCCCCCATCTCTCTCTCCCGATGGTGTAAAAGGGGCTTCTCTCCCGCTGCGGCGCCACCATGCCTACCGAAGGAGAGATGCGTCGCCCGCCGGAGGAGAAACCTAGAATTCGTTCCCTCTCTCCTCGTCCCTTTCTCACTCATCTCTCTCTCTCTAAACCGGCGCTTAGAGCGCCGCCCCTAGCTCAAATTTAAATCGACTATGGAATCCAGGGCGGCGAGGCCTCGTTGATAGGAATCTTGCAGGAAGAGTCTGGAAGAGTGCTGAAGGGTCACCTGCCCATCTACGTAGGCGAGGAAATGGAACGATTTGTAGTGAACGCTGAGCTTTTGAATCACCCGATCTTTGTGGTAGAGGTTTGGATCTGAGCAGAACCGTTGCTCCGGCGATTAGATCTGTGCTTCAACGGCATGACGGATCCCCTGGATATCAGCAGCCGAAGCCCCCACTGGTCGTCTCCCCGGTACGATGCAGTTTCAGCCGAGGTTCCACCTTCAGCTGATTAGATCTGTGATTGATTTTGTTTTTTCAGTTTTGATCTGTGATTGTTTTTTTTTTTTTGGGTTTAAATCGTTTATTTTTCGGTTTTGATCGTTGGATGTGATGGTGGTGTTGGCGGTGCTGTGTGTTTGATGGCGTGTCGTGGTGGTGGTAGTCGATAGTTTTGGGTGGGATGAGATGGATCTTAGTGTCTCTGAACAATTATTTGGCTGATTGTGACTAGTACTGTGACCTGTAATTT
>CAIGRR010255252.1:0-17725 GCA_903798365.1 Fraxinus sp. 1973-6204 | reverse complement strand
TATAAGGTGCCACACAAAAAAAAAAAAGACCCGAACCGGCTCGGGCTCGGCTCGGCTCGGCCCGCTAAGGCTCGGGTCGAAAGCTTGGGCCGAGCCTCATTTTTTTTGGCCGGGCTCGGCTCGGGTCAAAAAAATCTCAGTCCAAAAAAGCTCAGGCTCAGCTCGAGCTTTTTTTTTCGGGGCTCGTACTCGGCTCTGCTCGTTAACATCCCTAAACCCAACGAGTGAAATTGAAATGGGTGGGACCCTTTCCATGTATAATCAAATATTACAAGACAGAAGGTACTGGCATAACAAAATTTCAAAATGTGAAACAGTGTTTACATGCAGGCATCAAATCGTTACTATTCGTCCACAGTGATTTTGCTTTTCATTATTCCTGGATTTCGGTATTAAATTGGACAATATTCAACAAAATTAAAGTAAATAAAACAACTTAAAATCTTGTTCGTTGTTGGATAATTCTGTCCAATTTCAACTTTTTATTTATTTCTTAATATCGTCGAGTACTATATAGTTCACCTTGATTTTGCATTTGTACCGTTAGAAGCAATCTATCGCTTCTGACCTGTATTAGAGGGCCCAAGATAGCACATTCTTGTACTGTACCTACACAAAGAACTAAATAAAGCCGCTCCACTCGCTAAAAGGGGTAATAAAGAACCAACTGAAAATTGGATTCATTTCTAGTGGAATTTTAGCACCACAACAGAGAATTATCCACTGTACAAGAAAATGCAAGAGGGTTTTCATCAAGGATCATCAAAATTGAAGCTGAAAAGAAGGAAAGGAGAGGTAATAGATGTCCATGGAGGCCGAATTGTTAGATCTATGGGACGGAAGGATAGGCACAGCAAGGTATGCACTACAAGGGGGACTAAAGAGAGACGTGTTAGACTGTCGCCAAACACTGCAATTCAATTCTATGATTTGCAAGATAGGCTTGGCTATGATCGTCCGAGTAAGGCCCTCGATTGGCTGATGAAGAAGGCCAAATCTGCCATTGATGAACTTGATCAACCAGAGAACCAAAATGCTGAAAATGTTATGCAATCAGCTGATCACCAAGCAGATGAAGGATTTCAAGATCACAGCCAAAAGGATACACTTAGGAATGATAATCCCAATTATCACAACGACCATCTTAACTCGAAAAGCAAAATTCATGGCCAGAGCCCTCATTTCTCTAGCCAATATATCCCGGATGACTCTATCATCTCTGGTTATCAGCAAGGCCTATTCTCCGTGTCAACTCCTTCCCATTTGGATTTAGACCTGGAAATGGCTGCAATCCCAAGACATTTCAGTTGGATTCATGATAGTGTTAATTCAGGTCAATTCTTTTCTCAAAGGGAACCCCTTCAGTCCAGTATTTGTCCTCGCATGAATCATGCTCAGTCGAGTACTCAATTTTGCGGCGTCAGCCTCTCTGGCAATGAAATATCAAAATTTACTGCTGAACCAAGGGAAGTAGAGGAAAAAGAGAGTAATTCAATTTCTATGAAGCCATCTTCTGGTACGCCGTTTTCGCATTATGAAGACTTGCTGGATATTAGTCCTCTTCCTGCACAGTATGTATTGTTAAACCTCTCACCTAAAAGCTTAATTATATATACTCATTTAAATTTAGTCTTCAACACATCTCTTCGAGTGCAGATTATACTCATTTTATCAAAAGCTTGACACAGTGCAAATTTTTTTGACAGCAATACTTGAACTCTAGCGCCTGGGAAAATTACAAGAACGGAAACTGTGTGATTTGAAGTTTGCAGTGTGTATGATTTTCTTTATGATGTCTATTGTAATCTCTACTAAGCTTGCACGTCACAGTAATTGCGGGTTTTCTTTTATGAACTTTTAAGAGACCCCAAAAATACTACTAAATTTGCCAAGTGAGAAAAATATAGAAATGGGCAAAGTGTGACATGAAGGGAGAATGGATTTTTGTTCATTTTATATTCTCCTGATTTTCAGTCAATTATCTACATTATTTCAGTGGTTCTTTTATATCTTTTAATTTCAAGAAATAATTTAATTACTGGTCCATTCTTGGCTCAAAAATACAGTTGTTTAAACTAAAGGAAACTGAGATCAGAAAACGCCTTAAATTGGTGCTTGTACTGAACATGGATGATGGGCCACCTCCACAGACAATGATTTGAGTATGTCTATTACATATATCTAGATAACTTACCTTCTCCAAATATACATAAGAACTGTGAACAAACGAGAACCAGAAACGAGCACGATCCAAAATCCAATATTTTTTCCAAGTGATCGAATTGTAGCTTCTCCATCTCTTCTTTGCTGCTGCATAACAAGTTAAACTTGATATTCATAGTAGGGAGCTATTAAGATAATACTGCCCCTTCTTTAGTTTTCGCCTCTTCAGCTTTTGAGATCACTTTCCGGGTGGCTATCTTCTCAGCTGCTTCATAAGACAAATTTTGAGCTTTTCTAGCAGCCTTGTCACTCGAATAAATTGGTTTAATATAAACTTGTGCTTTGGTTATTGGAAAATTGATGGTTCCACTACTCTTACATGTATCACGACTTTGTGCTTTCTTTGGACTCAACTGCACTTTGACCCGGCTTTCCCATGGTCGAGCAGCAATCCAGTGGTCCATCCAGCTCCAGCCCCAATTTGCATTACTGAGATTGTGATTGCCTGCTCCCAAGTTTGGATTTGAATTGACCCTCCACTGCAAAATGCGTTCTCTGAATGTCTTGGTTTGATATCTCAAAGGAAGTAAGGGAGTATTATTTAATTTGATGTACCTGATGAGAAAAGGCATATGCCATAGCCCGCTCCCGCCTCAATGCTGCAGCTTCTCTCTGATGTATTCTCGAAAGAGCTTCATCCATTGTTTCGTGTCCACCACTCCACTCCTACTGTCAGACATTTTATGAATATGTAATGTTTATTATAAACAGCCAATACATAAAATCGAGTTGCACACAAACTTCAATAAGAGTTTGGAAAAAATGTGCATCATAATGCGTACATGGTAGATATGCGAGAACCATAAATAGGTCACCTTCATGTATAAATATATATATGCCTGGTGCATTCNTCGAGTTGCACACAAACTTCAATAAGAGTTTGGAAACAATGTGCATCATAATGCGTACATGGTAGATATGCGAGAACCATAAATAGGTCACTTTCATGTATAAATATATATATGCCTGGTGCATTCAGTAGGCGCTAACGTTTATGAGTAGAAGTATAAAATGATGAAAATCAAGCGATGCCAAATGCAGATTGCAGTGAAGGACGGCTACACTGTCTTTGACCAACAGTATGAGGGATAAAAAGGGAAACCTAGAATAAGTACGGATAAATTTTACCTCCAGGCCATGAAGTCTGGCTTCGAACTTCAATTGATTCTCCAAATTCTTCTGCTTGAGGCGGCCTTCCATTACCATATGGACTCGGCGAGCTCTAATCTCAGTCTGAATCCTGCCCCATGAGTGCAGATGATTCAAGGTTGTTTTAGCTTGCTTCTTAACAGTATTACACTGCATCAAATTCTGTAACCTTAGGGTTCCTTCTGATCGGCGGCAACTTTTTCTTGCCTAAAACAGGAGAACTGTACATTGTCAACCGATATGTGACATAGCTTACAGATGACATTAAAAAAATAATCTGCAGAAATATGAATATGTATGAACAACACTATTAGAGATATTGAAAAATCATTATGAATTGATAAGAACATTAGCATAAGAGAATGTTAGGTATAACCATATGTGGAGTGGTCCCCTTTTCAAATAATCCTAAATTTTATCAAAGATGAGGGGTGGCCTGATACATAAGAGGTCTACACAGGCAACAAAAAAACAAAGAGCATATATAATGTCTTCCACAAAATTCATCCAATAATCTACAGTCTACACAAGTTGGAGCAGATTGCCTATTCCAAGACGGAAAAAAGAAAGTTCTCTGAGGAAAATTCTGAAGCTGATATATAGAACACATCAAATACCTATATCCCTTGGTAGCATCAAAACTGGACTGTTGGTCCTTGTTAGAAAAATTTGCTCAAGGAGTGTATAAAAGAAATGAATATCTAAGATTTTCTTGTTCAGAATATTAAGGTACAGATTTGTTCTTTTCCGTGTTTGAACTCCATACACATACCAATTAGTTTTCAATATAAAGCACTGAGCATCTGCCTATGTAAAATTCCAGAAAATTTGAAAGAACCTTCTACAATTACTCCCCCACTTTTCTTCATTTAACCACATAAACTAAGCTGTCACATCTATAAGAAGCCTACACATTGTGACTTGTGAGACTTTCAACGAGCAGACGAAAAAAATAAATCTGTTATACAAGTTCTTAGCAGCATTCTCCAATAAAATATTATATGATGAAGAATTTGAGGCTAACCACAATTCAAATAATAATAGTTTAGTAAAAAATTCAGCATGTGCTTGTAATATAAACTGCTGGTTCCCAAATTAAGGGTAATAGTTACTTGAATTTGGACGTATCAGTTAGAAATGAACACAATCTTATGTTTTAATCCCTCCCAACAAATGTGGAAGGGGAAAGGAAGGATTAAGGGAATAAAAAATATGCCATGCAAGCTAAGATGGTAGAAATGAACATAAAATGGAATGTGACATACTCTGTATGCCCGGAATGCAGTCTGAAAGGCCAAGCCAATAAGCCCATGATTTTGGGCCGAAGCACCTATTGCTAATGTAGGGACCCCTTTCTTAGAACTGTTTTCCTCTTTGTACCCCTTTGATTTTTCAGGTGCTGAATATCTATTCTATAATAATGACAAAATCAATTTAAATTGAAATCACATTGGTTGTTGAATAAATTCCTTGAACTTAGTGAAAATGACACTGCTGTGAATGCATGCAAATTGTTGCAGAAGACATTAAACTATGTTTTAAAACGTTTTTCTAAGAAAAAAAAATATTAAAATGTGGGAGCATCACAAGTAGCATACCTTGAATTTTTCTGATCTGGTGCTTTTCGCTTTCTTTTTGCTGATTATATTCTTAAAACAAACCCCTGAGCCCATCTTTGATGCCTAACACTGGGTATCTAAAATATCCCGCAGAGAACGTCATACAGCACATAAAAATGTTATCAAGCCGTATCTAGAACAGAGTAGATAAAATTATGTTCCTCTGCATGCTTATATGTAAAGCAAGCTCTCCTATTATAAATCTCTCGTATTTAAATTACTAACAGGGAGAAACAAAGAGAATAGATACGTTTGTTAGTTAATGATAATGAAGGCAGCAATTCCACCCAACGAGAGTTTTACGAGATGTTCATCTATCGAAATACCCAGACATAATCAACAACAGACAGAGTTAAAGAAGAAATTGACAACACATAAATTACAAAGTTAATCACTGATCATGTTAAGTGATGGTAAAGCCGAAGAATTTACTGAGTTTTATGATGAAATACTGTCCTCGTTAGTCATTGTTCCAATCTCAAAGCACAACCTAACGAAATGGTGTAATATTATCCCATGCTAATTTATACCTAGTGTAGGCTTGGTCCAAGCGATCTAATTTCTTCAAAGTAACCAGGCAAAATCTGTCCATTTAAGCACAAGGAACAAACCGGTGCACACCGACACCGACATAAATCATTTTACAACAACCTGTATCGTAATGAAAAGCCTCTTTTTATTTCTCATTCTATTGGTGTGCAGCCTTCCTCACATAGTTTTCTCTTGTTTTATTTCTAAAAAATTTGAGATGCATGTCTCCAACCAACTCCCAATTGGATCAATACTGACATTGCAATGTGCATCTAGAGATAATGATCTTGGGAATCTTATTCTTACAATTAACCAAGAATTTCATTGGGAGTTCTGCGAAAACTTTTTCTCAACTACATTATTTTTCTGCACTCTCAGGCGGGGTTCAAAAAAGCAATCTTTCGATGCTTTTACTTCAAAATGGCACATAATAACTGTCCTAGTGCTTCTTTCTTTTGGATAGCAAAGAGAAGTGGCATCTATTTTCATGATTTGTATGCAAATCCGTCCAAAATATATGACTGGAAATAAGAATTATCAACGTATTACTTATTTGGTGCACTATATTAAGATTCAAGAATAATTAATCTATCTTTTGAAGTTACAAAAAAAAAAAATGTCAAACCGGTGCACACCATAGGCAAGCAAACCCAACCCAAATCCAACTATGAGCTTTTCAACTACAATAATGCAAATATACGGTATTGGAGCAGAAATTAAGACTACTGGAGTGGAAACCAAACCATTTTTTATAGGTTTTTCATTTCTCAAACAATGTATATTGAAGATCTTACAATAACAAAAATGCTCAAGTTAATTCAAAAGTGAATTGCCTCTTCAACAATATTATCCAATCAACACGAGTAATTCCAGATTCAAGATACAGAATCATGACTTGAGACAGCAAAAACAAATAAATATACAATCTTGAAATAAGTAGCAGAGAATAAGATGCCAATATTCAACAATCACATACCAGAGAAGAAACTCCTCTTTGGCAAATTGTTATCTCCAAAATGTGAAGGAAGACCAAGAAAAGCATTCAAATTTCGTGAAAGAAAAGTAAGAAAAATGAATGCTTTAAGAAGAAAAAGTGGGTGGCGATTTGGATATTTGGCATGGCCCAGCACCAACTCATCAATCGGCCCACAATTTGTTTTTCTTAAAGGAGATGAACAAGAACAAATTAGTGTCAACGACATCAGATAATAATTGTCTGGCGGTTCTTTATTGATTCTGAAAAAGATTTGTTTTCCTTAATCAAAGGGCTGAACCACGATCCAACTCACATAAAGAATTGTATTTTATTCAACAAAAATCAATGACTACTATTATGAAAAATGCTCCAATACCACCTTGATGTGAAAAGATAAGATATTAAGTTACAATAAGAAGTAATTGATTACAAGAACACGAGAATAATGTAATTTGCAGATAATGAAGATTTTATTATAATATGGAGGAAAAATACAAAGATTACGTGTTTATGATTTGTCTAGCAATTTCTAACTTCTCACTAAATCATAATGAGTAGTCAACTATATATAGTGAACAAATAGGGACATCAAAACCCTTATAGTAGAGTTGTAGATGAAGTACAATGCAAAAAAACGGAGTCCAAAATGAAAAATGAGACCAAAATAGAGAAGAGAGCAGAATAGGTGGAGCCGCGACGCCACTCTCCGAGCGCCGCAACACCACGGTCGACGCTGCAGCGTTGGCCTTGCTGTTAATATTTACAGTTGCGGTGCCTTGTTTCCAACTCAAATTTCTTCTAATGATATCTTTCTTCATTCCAAAGTCTTCTTTAAGTCGAACACAAATTCTCACTCCCAATGGACTTTCAAGTAGAACTTCAATTAGAATTTGATGGTAAAACTTGAATATTATTTTACAATTGCATTTCAAATAGAATTCTAGTTAATGTGCACTTTAATTAGAATTCTCAATTATCTTCAACAAAGAATTCGAGTCACACCAAAATTCTAACAATTTCCATTTTGACACGAACTCCACTGTAATGAAAAAATTATCCATCTAGAGACAAATTTCACTACAAGAAATAAACTTGAACTCTTCAATAAAAAACATAAACAGTCTTCTCCATCAACAATTCCAACTGAAAATATTCTCCACCAAACAAGGCTTAAACAAGCACCGTAAAATAATCACAACTGAATGCATCAAAAAAGGATCTTGGTTATAATCAATACCCTTAACCGCATTCAAACCGTCAACAAAATCAACATAATTGTACCCATGTGGAATCCTATGGCAAAAAATGGGTCTAATTCTAACAATTAAATAAATGATACCGTCAATAATGGTGGCAGGACGGATTTACCCATATTTTCAAAATTCAGTTGATATGTATTCTTAAATGAAGACCCCAAATTAGACTCCAACTGTACAAAAGTCTAATCTAAATCTACACGAGTTCTTAAAATATGCTGATTATTCGAAGATTCTGTATAACCCTACAAGATATATAAATGAGATTTTCTATGTCCCATCAGCATAATACAGGCTCCTATGATAACCTTCAAAATTCTTATGTACCATTTTGAATCAAGAGTACATAAAAAAGATAAGATTTTTCTTTAGATCGGAATGTGTCTCACTACATCAAGTATTTTAACCGTCCCATCAAACATCTTTATTCTGACCAATACCAACTATTTGACAAGGTGTGTTATTACCGTTCATCAAAACACTTTTTGAAACTTTTTCATATGCTGAAAATAATTCCCGATTGGATGAAATATGAAAAGTGCAAACTATATCCAAAATTCAAGTCTCATCATGTTTGGAGTTGTAGCCAAACATAAGTAGAAGCTCTCCAACACTATTAGAATTTCTGCAATACTTGCTTCTCCTGAAGTTTCTGATTGTTGATTTGCAGTTAACTTTGATTTATTCTGCAACTTATAACAATCGTTTACCAAGTGCTAATTTTTCTTGCAATAATTACAAAATTTGAAATTAGATTTTGACTTGCCTCTCGAACGACCACCATGAACAATGAGACCATTTCCATGATCCCCAGATGCTCAAGATGCTTCATCTTCTCATTTGAATATAGAGTATCGTAGACTTCTTTGATGATGAGAGTATTACGACTATATAGTATTGTGTCTTTAAAAGACATATATGAGGTTTGCAATGAATAAAATAAAATCAATTACAAGTCTTCTTCATCATATTTGACCTTCAAGGTTTCCAAATCAGCGACGATTTCTTTAAAAGCAGATATGTGATCCTCAAGAGATGTACATTATGTCATCCCATGAGAATATAGATGTTGCTTCAGTTGTAATTTGCTAGTAAGACTCTTTGTCATGCATAATTGCTCCAATTTTAATCATAAGTAGCGGCTGACTTCTCCTTCAAAACGCCCCATAGAATATTATTTGAAACATGAAGATGTATTTGGGATGTGCCCTTACGATCCCTTCGTTATTTCTCTTCCATAGTTCAAGTTGCGGGCATCTTGTCAAATCTCAACAACGCATCATCCAGATCTATTTAAGTTAATATTGCTCGCATCTTTACCTACCACAAAGAGAAACTTGTATTGCGTCTAATAGAGAAATATCATACTTCATTGTTGCCATTACAAAAAAAATCTCGATCTTCGGTTTTTAAAGTTGTGATTTTGGATGCTCTGATACCAATTGTTATGAAAACTGGAATGCTCCAATACCAGTTTATTGTGAAAAGATAAGATATTAAGCCACAATATGAAGTAATTGATCACAAGAACAATGTAATTTGTAGAGAATGGAGATTTTATAATAATATGGAGGAAAAATACAAAGATTGTGTATTTATGAGTTGTTTACTAATTTCTAACTTCTCACTAAATTATAATGAAAAGCCAACTATATATAATGAACAAATAATGGACGTCCAAATCCATGAAGTAGAAAAAATGAAGTTCAAAACGAAAAAGGAGACCAAAACAGCGAAGAGAGCTGAAATGGCGGCGTTGCAGCGCCACCGCCAGTACCACAGCGTCGGCCTTGTTGTTAATATTTACAGTTGCGGCACCTAAGCACCTCGTCTCTGACCCAACTCCTTCTAATGACGTTTTTCTTCATTCCAATAACTTCTTAAAGTCCAACACAAATTCACACTTCCAATGGACTTTCAAGTAGAACTTCAATTAGAATTTGTTAAAAAATAAAAATAGGATTTCACAATTGCATTCCAAGTATTCTAATTAATGTGCACTTTACTTAGAAATCTCAATTATCTTTAACAAATAATTCAAGTCACACCTAAATAGGGGTGTACAAAATGTCCAGACCAAACCAAACCAAGCGGTTCGATTAGATTTTACAAAAAAAATTAATAATTTTGGTTCTTTGAACCAAAAACCATTTGGTTATAGTTTTGGTTTATAGTTTTGGTTCGATTTTGATTTTAGAACCAAGAACCAAACTTAATTTATAATTTTATTTTTTGTATGAATTTGATTTTATGTTAATTGAAGCCAACATAATAATCATTATTTTGGTATAGTCCATAAAACGTGTTTAGCCCATTAAAGAGATTTCAAACTATAATAATGACATGAATTCTAGCATGTTTGATATTGAAGTAATGCTCTACTTGTGAATTAGGCTAAAATTCAGATTTGTGAAATCGACAAGAGTGAAGCCGAATATCGAGTGCGTTTTGTCACTACCTCTACCTATTAGTTTCGAGTTTTAACTTTATATTTCAGTTTCATATTTCATTTTTCTCGTGTAGGTCTAACGACCTCATGTAAATGAATTGATTGGACGGATGATAAAAATGGAACTCGATATTATTAACTTCTCGTAATGAGTCATTCATTTATATTTTGTTTGTTAGTTTGAACTTTTATGATCTTGATTATTGATAATTTGAACTTGCTAAATGTTTGATGCTTATATTTTTTATTTTAGTATATATTAGTATTAGTAACTTATGGATATGATGTAAGTCTGAAAATTTAAGTAATACTCTATAATAGTACTAGAACCAGATCAAACCAGAACCAGAACCAGAACCAAATGATTCGGTTCGGTTCTGCATCTTAAAAAAAACTATTTGGTTCAATTATAAAAAAAAAAAATCATTGTTTCATGGTTCGATTCGATTTTCTTGGAACCAGAATCAAATGGAACCACGTCCACCCCTACACCCAAATTCTAACAGCTATAGTGACGCCAGAGGTCCAAAAGCAACTATGATTGTCCAACACTGCCTGATTATGACACCTCTCGTCTCCTTTCTCTGTTAAAAAATACAAAGAAAAAAAAGCTATTATTATTTTTAGGAAAAAAAATTATAATTAATCAATGGGTAAAATACTTGAAATGTCCCCAAACTATAGACTACATGCGAAGAAACATCCTCAAATTTAAATTTGACTTTAATAGTCCATTGACTTGAAATCATGAACCCCTTAATAAAAAAAAATGAATTCCGATTAGGGCTGGAAAGAACTCTTGAATCGAACCGGACCGAACCCGAACCGAACTGAGCGATTCTTCATAAGTTAAATATCCGAACGGGTATTTGAATCGAGAATCGATGAGTTCGGTTCAGTTCAGTTCAGTTCTCGATTTTAGACCCAAAACCGAATAAGAAAACGAGTCTAAATAATTTTTAAAATTTTCTATATTGAATTAATTAAATTATTTTATTTTTTTTCTAAACAAATGAGCAAATTAACTAATTTAGTGATTAATGTTCCAACTCCCAATTCAAGTCCATGCCTAAATAACCCAACCCAACCTAATTTCTAAATTAATTTTTTGTTTTAATTTTTTGGCCTAATGATTAATTTAATTGTTAGTCCAATACCTAGGCCTTTTTAAGTTTTTATCTTTCCCTTTCCAATTTCATACTTTCATTCGGTAAGCACATGCCAACTAACCCCAAATCATTGATAAATTGAAAACCTACATCTACATGGCCAATCGAAGCTGCTGACTGCTGAGTCTGCCTTCCCCTCTCCAGCTGCCCATCAAAATTACGAACGAACATGTTCATAGTTGTATTTAGTAGTGTTGCTGGAAATGTTAAAATAATAATAATGGTACAGAACCAAAGTGAACCGAACTCGAACGGTTCCATAATTATATTTGGACCCGACAGTTCCATTTATTAAATTCCCGAAAATTTTGATTCGATTCAGTACCAAATCAGACCATGTCCAACCCTAATTCCGATCAAAATTACGTCCTACCTGAACAATGGATTGATAACGTGGCATCCCATTGTTACTTTGACGTCTAATTCACCAACAAAGATAAAATCGTATAATATTTTTAAATTACTTTCACTCTACAAGAAAATTGAAATCGTATTTCCCATCAAATGATTTATCATTGGCGATGTATTAGTTGCCATGTTCTAAAAGGCGCGAAAATGCGTCGCCTAGGCGCAATGCAGATCGAAAATGCGTCGAATTCGGTCTATGCGTGTAAAAATGCGTCTGGTTCCCGCCTAATCCCTTTTTTTTTTTTTAACGTCAAATGAAATGTCATGAGATTAATCTTTGTCTATTTAGGACGTTAGTCAGTAAATTTAGACGGAATTCATTTTTAAGACCAACGGGGTTCAAGACTCAAGTATAAGGGACTATTAAGTCCAATTCAAAACTTTGGAAACATTTTTCACATGTATTGTAAAGTTTATACCCTTCAGGCTGTCAATGATATCCAATTTAGGAGATGGACCAAAAAAAGCTTCTCTATCAAAATTGTTGATAATTCCAATGTCATTTTCATCTATTGAATAATAGAATTTGT
This sequence comes from Fraxinus sp. 1973-6204, assembly GCA_903798365.1. Classification (NCBI taxonomy): domain Eukaryota; kingdom Viridiplantae; phylum Streptophyta; class Magnoliopsida; order Lamiales; family Oleaceae; genus Fraxinus; species Fraxinus sp. 1973-6204. The sequence goes on along the minus strand of CAIGRR010255252.1, from coordinate 5,415 downwards.
TCCTTAATTCGTTAATAAGCCCTGTTTGAGCCAACTTTCTTGAAAATGAGAATGAAAAATATAGCCGTTATTGAGGCTCACACAAGAGATAGAAAATTTGAATTTAAATGTTGATGTGATGGATAACGGTCATATTTTTCATTTTAAGGAGAAAAAAATATGACTCAAACAAAGCCTAAATATAGATAATATTACAATATAAATATATGTTGAAAAACGTTATTTTCATTATGATGACAATATACAAGTAATGTGACCAGCATGAATATACACAAATTCATTTTAAATCTCATTTTTTTTTTTAAATCCGCGGTGATCAATCAAAATTATAGAACTAAAATGCTCTTAGCTCAAATCAAAATAATATATAGTCTCTACTGTTGATAGAATAAAAGGGGATCCTAACAACATACAATTAAAATAATATTTTTATTTAAAAAAAAATACTAATTAAACAAAATTTTTGAAAAATAGAAATACTAATTAAAATAATGCTATTTGCAGTAGAAGGAGATATAAATATACTAGCCTCAAGAATATCAAAATAAATTCAAATTCTTGATTATTTTATAAATAATTTCCAGTGCACTTAATGATTATGATTGTCGCTTAGGTATTAACAAAGAATGCAGAAAATTATTCTGTTTGGTGGTCACAATTGGAGAAATGGAATAGTATAGGACCTGCCAATTCTAGTTACGATTTAAACTATAATTGAGGATAAAAGTGAGTTTAAGTTAAAAGAAAATATAAATGGTCCCGGCGGGGCTCGAACCCGCGACCTTCGGCTCATAAGACCAACGCTCTAACCAACTGAGCTACGGGACCCTTTTTGACTTAAATCACTTTTGTTCTTAATTATAGTTTAAATTGTAACTTGAATTGGTACACACTATACGATTTAATTATTAAATTAAATAATTAGTAATTATATTTAATCTGAATTCTGTTTGGTACGGATGAAATAACAAGTATGCCCCTCCAAATAACGTGAACTTTTTTTTCTTAGTTTTTTTGGGAAAGAAATAATTGCCATTTAAAGGTTTCCATTTTGTTTCTTTTGCTCTAGTACACCATAATTTTCACATAACAAAAATGTTGTCAAACCCTATTCGAATTCTTGGAACGGAAAAAAAAAAAAAAAAGAAAAAAAAAAGAAAAAGAAAAAAGAAAAAGAAGAAGTTGGGTCGAATGAATATGTTTAGGGCCCTATGTAAGGCTACAATTCTTGTATTTTATATGTTAAGAAACTGAATAAAAAATCTTGACTTGCTTGCGCGTGCGAAAGTTGCAGTGGCACATATAGAAAGATGTTCGTGAACTCCATGCCAGCTTTGAAGCCTTTAATTGTACTTACTGATTGCTTTAGCGTATATTCTATGTACTCTTTTCTCCTTTTAGAAAAAAAAAACACAACTAGCAGTGCCATTTAACCACATCTTCAAGAGACAAAAATGGTCATTTCAGCCATTTCTATTTGTAACTTTTTTTAAAGGTAAAGAAGAAATACACTTGGTTTCATGTTGGATATAAAAAAGTAACCCCCAATAAGAAAGAAATAATGAAAATCAATCCAAAATGGAACTTAAAAGAGGACCCTTGACAAGATTCCTATATTATGCACAATCTTATGATAAAATTTCATAAGAATTAATTTTGAATTATACGTCACAATCTAAAGGGACATTGACAATACATAGAGATTTTTTGTTGATGATAGGACGAGTTCGATTAAGAAACTAATAAGGAGGAGCTCAGATGAAATGAATTCCTCCAGAAGTCATATATTAAAGCAGAAAACACGCATGTACAAAAGTCAGTAGTTTACAATCTACAACATGAAGCTGCATCAAATGTTTGTTTACATAAACCTTTTCAAATCAGCCGTTTGTTACAACATAAATGACTCTTTTGTTCAACACAAAATCAAGCTTCAACAGTATCAACTTATAACTAGTCATGCTTTAGCCCACAGTATGTTTTACAGTCACTTGAGAACTGAATATTAAATACCAAAAACCTGAACAGATTTAGCCGTTGCACAACAAAAATGTGAGAAAAAAAACCATTTACCTCAGCCAAAAATCTCGTAGAATTTCTCAATCACGAGTAATCCAGAGTCAATTGATTCCAGAGGATCCTTTCGAAGTCGGTGTCTCAAGCAGTTGGGAATGACAGTAGCAATATCCTCTGCAGTTACTTTATCTCTTCCTTTAAGAGAGGCCAAAGCTTTTGCTGCCCTATTGGTCACTATATCGCCTCTCAATCCATCAACATTCAACTCAGCACAGACCTTTGAGATTTTAACTCTAAGTTCATGATCGATTGTAACAGATGAGAGACAACTCCTAGCAGAGTAAATTTGTTGCTGGAGCTTTTCTTGCTCTGCCTTGTAAGATTCCCGGAATTCTTTTGGATTTCTATCAAATCGTGCTCTTTCCTCCACAATTTTCACCCTAAGCTCTGCATCCTTAACAGTCCCGACTTGTGCATGCATTCCAAAACGATCAAGAAGTTGTGGCCTAAGTTCTCCCTCTTCTGGATTTCCAGAACCAATAAGTATGAACCGGGCTGGATGTGATATTGAGATTCCCTCCCTTTCAACAGTATTCCATCCCGAGGCAGCAGAATCCAAAAGAACATCTACTAAATGGTCGTCCAAAAGATTAACTTCGTCAACATAAAGAATTCCTCTGTTAGCTTTCGCAAGAAGACCAGGCTCAAACGCCTTCACACCCTCAGTAAGGGCTTTTTCGATGTCAATTGTCCCACATACTCGATCTTCTGTGGCACCTAATGGCAAATCAACCATGTTGATTTTGATTGAGATGACAGGGAGTTCTTCACATTTCATAAGTTTTTCTCTAACTTCCATGCCCTGTACTTCCGGGTCATCTGGATCCGAATTGAATGCATCACCCGCAACTACTTTAATTTCAGGAAGTAAATCCACCAATGAGCGAACAGTGGTGGACTTCCCAGTTCCTCTATCACCCATTATCATCACACCTCCGATCTTTGGGTCAATCACATTCAACAAAAGGCACAATTTCATCTCATCTTGTCCTACTATAGCTGCAAAAGGATAAACTGGTCTCTGGGACTCCTTCGAGGCAAGCTTTTGTGCCTGAAAGTCAGAGTGCGACTTAAACAACAATCTTAAATCTTACACTGGAAGTGACAAGGTTTCCCTTGTACTACTTAAACACCAAATACACACAACGCCTAATCTGTTTGGCAGCATGGTATCCAGCCCTTAAATTAAGAATTATAACATGCGTTTCAAAGTGGAATAGATTTTATTTTTCCAAACTCCGAATTTCGAAGTTCCAAATTCATTCCACCAAAGAAATGTAACAATGATGTGAAACTATACTTACATACAGGAAACTGTCTATCTACAACTGCAAGCAAGTATCTGAATTATAAAAAAGGGGTAATTGCAGCAGAGGTACCAAACCTTTCATTTATTAGCAGACTTTACCCAAACCTTTTGTTTGTGCCACCCACGGTACCAAATCTTTCAAAATGTCGCAGCTGAAGTCTAAATGGATGATTTCCGTTAGTTGATCAAATAATTGACATTGACAATTATTTTGACTAATTTTAAGAGGTTAAAATGTTAAATTTACATTGTTTTAGAATAAAATAACTAAAATCAAATAATTAAAATTAAAAACCAACTTCATCTTCTCCATCTACCTCACAGACCCACCCACACCAAAACTATTATCTTTGCTTCTATTCTGCAGCGCAACAGCTGACACAGTGGAATAATAGGACAACTGGGGAGATGAAAGAGCAGTTGACTGGGAGGATTTTCCGGTGCCGAAGAAGAAGAGGAATTTGCAGAACTGGCAACAGTTCGGTGAAGGAAGTGGATGGTGGTGTTGGTGCATAATTGAGAACACTCATGGTAGGTATTAGTTAGAGAAGCGAATGAAAGATGTGGAGAAACGGAATTTGAAAATTTATCAGTTGGGAGAAATTAATAGAAATTTGGAAACAAAAAATTGTCAAGTGTCTGGGTTAAACATAATCATCTTCTTAACCATAAACTTTGAACTCTTTTGGGGAAATTTGCGGCCGAGGGGATTGTCAAGTGTTTGGGTTAAACGTCTTCATCTTCCCAGAACAAATTTTGTTCTGTTAACAAATTAGGAAAATGGGACAAATTTCCTCCATTAAAGTTGATTTTTTCACTCCCTCCTTCAAATTCTCCCCAATTTTCTTCTTCACGGTAAGGAGAATCAACAGGCCTCCATACACAACTTGAAGAAACCCATGTTTCTCTTCTCTTAGATCTTCAAGTACGTCGTCACTTATGATGGTTTTGGTGGTGAGTAGATGTATAGTTATTGATTACGGTAGAGGAGATGGCAGTGGTGGTGATGGTTTGGGGTGGGGTGGGGTGAAGAAAATGAAGTTGGTTTTTGGATTTTAATTTTATTTATTTGATTTTAGTTATTTTATTTTAAAACAATGTAAATTTACCATTTTAACCTTTTAAAATTAGTCAAAATAATTGTTAAAGTCAATTATTCAGCTGCGATATTCTGAAAGGTTTGGTATTGTGGGTGGCACAAACAAATGGTTTAGGCAAAGTCTGCTAATAAATATAAGGTTTGGTGCCACTGCTGCAATTATCCCTTATAAAAATGCTAAAAAAATCCTACTAGCGTCAGAATTTTTCTCCAATTATATGTATCAATAAGGCTGAACCCCTTATTTCTGGCAAATTTTCTAACCCAACAATTACTGAACTAGTTATCCTAACTAATACTACTGACAATTTAATCATACATTGCATGAAAATAATCGAGAGGTACCAAGATCATGAAATTAGTACCTGCTCTTGAGCAGGATTAACTTTAGTGGCAACATTAGAAACTAAAACGTGGAATTGGGATCTCTCTTTCTTGGTTGGTGCTCCAATTCCTCTACAAAACTTCCTTCCCAGACTTATTCCTGCAGAAATTAACAAAAAGCTATAAACTTTAAAACCCTCCATCGGAGCATTGGCATTGGCCCATAGCTTAAATCTAATAAATTTCCACCTAAAATTCAAGAAATTGTGAACTTCAATTTCGAAATGACCCTTTAAGCTCCAAACAAAATTCCAAGAAAATCAAGAATGTGTACGTACCTGGAGATGGAGAGAGAGAAAAAGATGGAGACTTGGAGTAGTGAGACAGAGAAGAGAAGGGTGGTTTAGAAGCGAGGATTCCTACTGTGGAGGAAGTTCCAAGACCCAGTAGTCCTGCCATGCTTGATAAGTGTGGTGGTGTTAAAAGTTTATGCGCTTTCTTGAGGTTTAGAACTTGGCATTTGCGTCTTGGTTACTACTGGAGTCTTCTGTGCTGGGTCAGGATAAGAGGATAGATTTCCACGACCCCATTCCTCTTTTCTGACGGT
>CAIGRR010255159.1:0-13007 GCA_903798365.1 Fraxinus sp. 1973-6204 | reverse complement strand
TTGGACGAGTGAGACTCAATAACGGCTATATTTTCAATTTTAATTGGATTTTAAGCCATACTGAACACGCTCATAATCTTATTCTTATCAGGACATATCTATTGTATCTTGCAAATTATGAACCTCTGCTGGTTCTTTCTTGTTTGGGACATGGGATGTTGTGGGACTCTTAACTGACCTCGTGCTTGTTCACGTGCATCTAAATTGTCATCAATTAGTTGTGGAGTTTTTTTTTGGCCTTTTATGAACATAAGTGAAACATTTTCTTCGATNACCTCTGCTGGTTCTTTCTTGTTTGGGACATGGGATGTTGTGGGACTCTTAACTGACCTCGTGCTTGTTCACGTGCATCTAAATTGTCATCAATTAGTTGTGGAGTTTTTTTTTGGCCTTTTATGAACATAAGTGAAACATTTTCTTCGATTCTGTCTCTTTTACTTTACTGTTGGAAAGCAACATAATCAATGTTCTCTTTTTGCTGAATAGATTGAGGACTTCTTGTATAAAATTTGAACTTCTTGATTTTTGTTTGAACAAAGCTTCTGTTATTTTGAAAAGAAAGATTGTTTCATATGTTTTGAGCTGGAATATTTTGTAATGTTCAATTATTTTCTTCAGAAGTTAAATGCATTTACTTTATTCTATTTGTTCCATCACTTCTGAGCCTCCATTGATCCACTGCAATCTTTGTTTCATTTTTCTATAGATAGTTCTTTTTTTTCATCTTCGAAATTAAAAGTTAATTCCTTTGATTCTTCATTGCAAGGCAGAGACTGAGTGGGCCTCATGGAATGATAATGGACTGGCAAGGGGCACCAGCAAGTCCTAGTTCATTCACCGTGAAAAAGATTTTGCGCCTAGATATTCCTGTAGATAACTTTCCAAATGTAAGAATTTTTAGTATTCTGGTTTATCCTACTGACTTCCATGAATTCATCACAGCTCACTTTCAATCTTTAGGATTATAATCTTCCTTTCTTTAATTCATTGCCATTTCTGGTATTGGCAGTTCAATTTTGTTGGGCGACTGTTGGGCCCTAGAGGAAATTCACTGAAACGAGTAGAAGCCACAACAGGATGTCGTGTATATATTAGAGGAAAGGGTTCAATAAAGGACCCAGACAAGGTACTTTTTTCTAGTATAATTCATTTTTTTGTTGTCATTAATGCTGAAAGCTCATTGTGAAACAGATGTACAGATGATCAATAACAAAGAAAACTCATGTATATTGCCAATTAGTATATTTCTGTCTGCAACGTTAAGTTTTAATTTTATTAATTCATGTCAATTCGAAGGAAGAGAAGCTACGAGGACGACCAGGCTATGAGCACCTGACTGAACCACTTCACATCTTGATCGAGGCTGATTTACCTACCAATATTGTTGACATCAGACTGAGGCAAGCCCAGGAGATTATAGAAGAACTGCTCAAGCCTGTGGTATTCATCTTGATCCAATTCTTTTTGGAGAATCGATAGACACGTCAACTTTTTTATGATTCTTTCTTTTGATCCTGCTCTATAAATTTCAACTTTCAAAGAAGGAAATATGTTGGAAATGAAAGTTTGAACTCCGTTGGGGTGCATGTACCCGTTAACTTAGCACGCTGATATTAGCCAGCTCTCTTCTGACATTAATTTATTAAACTACTTTGATCTTAATGATACATAAGTTGACCAATTCACGCTTGTTAATTAACAATTGGTTTGTTGACTTTTTGCTTTCTTATTTTCACTTTTTTGCAGGATGAGATGCAGGATTTTATAAAGAGGCAGCAATTACGTGAACTGGCCATGCTAAATTCAAGTTTCAGAGAAGATAGCCCTGGACCAAGTGGCAGCCCCTCACTTTTCAATACTACTGGAATGAAACGTGCAAAAACAAATTAAAAAATTTAAATTTATTTGATGTTATATGTTCTTACCTAATTGAAAATCCAAGAAATAGGTGAACAAGTCTCTAGCTTCTTCGTTGTTTTCTTCCTTATTTTCCCCTTAAATCTATTGAATAGAGAACAGAAAGGGGTGAAAACAAAAAGAAACAAGAGTGTTCCCATATAGTTGGTTTTAGAATAGGTTTTGATGATGTCGGGTTCTGTTGAACCCATTCATTGGATTTATTCGTGTTAGTATATAGTGTGAAATATATTATTGTTGATACAAAGTAGCAACAAGTGGTTTGATTTGTAGATATCTTGTTGTTATGACACCTATGTATTATTTGAAGATTCTATTTTGAGACGGTATATCGATTGCTCTTTCTTTCTTAATGCTATATTGTCAGTTACTTCTGGCCATCGTCATGCTTATAGTCGCTATTATCTTGCTGTTGGCATTTTATCCTACTGTTTGATGCTACTCGTTGGCTTTAAATAGTATGCCATTAAGCAATATTGGAAACTGCATTGTGAAACTTGCAGTTACTTTTTTATTTCAAGAGGGTGAAAGGGAACAGAAAAGGGTTGGTAATTGAGGAGTAATGTATGCTCCTCTAGTTGTGGGAGTGCATTGTGGCCAAGCTTTTCGAACATGGAGTGCCCTATTGGAATTGCTCGCCTGGATCGACCTTCAAAACAGAAATGGCGAATCATTTTTAAACCTATGCTCTTACAGGTTATTCCTAGAATTAGGTTGAAAAGTTGTATGTCTCATGAAATGTGTGGTTGAAAATTGAAATATATTGTTAACTTTGACTTAAATTTTAATTCAGTTTTAAGCTAAGCCAAATAGGTGCTTATTCTTTTGTTTTGTGGGAAGTATTTTTATTTCTAAGAAAAGGAAAACCAAGGATCCATTCCTGGATAGCAGTTTTCTTTGGGGGTGGTATAATTTGAATTTAGGGTTGAAATTTAGTTTTCTTTGCTCTGGCATTTTTTTCATTCTGAATATGAGATTTTGCCTTGAACTTACTGTTAGGGGTTTTCTTCGTGCATGCCATTTGAATTTAAGAGATGGAAGGTTAAGGGCTCAAGCATTATGGATGAAAGGTTAAGAACTTAATTACACTATTTTATTGAAATTGAGATCCAGAGACGTAAATTTTCCCTAATTCCAAATTCCAATAGACAAAAAGGAAAATGGAAAAAGATAAAAGAACTCGTTTACTTTCAAATTATGAAAATTAGGGTGGAGCTCCTTAACCTTTAAAAATGTGGTTTTGAGTCCCAAACTTCAAACGAACTTAAATCTAAGAATCTGGATCCTCGCGTGACAAAAACCATTAATGTAGACAAAATGTCACTGAAATTCACCTAACCTCTGAAAGATAAATGACAAAATTGTCAAATCAATTAAAGTATAGCAAATCATGGGAAGCTAACAATTTTACATTCATTTTGATGATTTTCATAATAAATTGGGTGTGTTCGGCCGTGCTTAAAATTCAATTAAAATTGAAAATAATCGTTATTGGGTCTCATTCGTCTAATAAAAATTAACAATAACAGCTAATTTTTCAATTTTAATCTCTACCAAACACACCCATACTATAATATAAATTCAAATATTTAAATAGATTGGAGACTCTAATTCTCATTTTATAAATGTTAAAATTCCTAAATAACGCTATTGAGAGGCTTGAGAGCCCACCTCTAATTTGGCAATAAATTACTTATAAAGCCCGTGTTGATGTTCGATAAATGTTTGAAAAAATTTCATATCTAAAAGATTTGAGTATGACTCATTTCAAAATTAAGAAACTACGTTTAAAACTTCAAAAATCAAATATTGATTACATTTTATTTATGAGATAATTAATTAAAAATTATTTTATTAATTAAATATATAAATGTCACAATTCCATACAATTTGATTACAAATTATCAAATTAATTGGTCATAAATTATTTTTCGATCACGAATAAAAAATTTAATAGGTCACAAATTATTTTTCGTCACAAATAAAAAATATTTATAGGTCACAATTTATTCATCGACTACAAAAATCACAAATTTTATAAGTCATAATTTCTTTAACGACACAAATTATCAAATAAATTCACAAGTAAATTTTTTTTATCACAACTTAATAAATTGTGATTCACAATCACATTTTTAGGTCAAATATTATTTATTGTTCACAAACTAACCATTTTATTGATTGTTACAATGAACCAAATAATTGGTGACAAACATCTCTGCCCCTTTTCATCCCTACCCACGAACACCATTACGATATCCATGACCACGCTTACCACCATCTCACCAAACCGCGCAAAACCACCACCACACACCAAAGTTCGACACCATCATCGCTACCAAATCGCGACATCACTAAACACCCAGCATCAGATCGCAAGCATCATGCAGACCATTACCATCACCACCACCATCTCATCCCTTCTCTGACCTCAATCTATAAAGCTAGCCCATGTGACCAGAGAATGAAATGCTATGAAAGAGGAAATTACATCAACGATTCGTAACATATTCAATTTTAGACTTTACCCTAACATTTATTTTGTGTCGTGGAGGTCCCTAACCTTTCATAAATATGCAGCTGAGGTCCATCGGAAACTATCCATTTTTTCGTTGACCAAGAAAATAATTTTGACTATATTATTAATTATTTATATAAGGGTAAAATTGTAACTTTTCTCTCTTTTCATATAAAAACAATTAAAACGGTTAAATAAAAAATCATCATCTTCCAAACCTACCCAATCCCATCCAAATCCCACTCCCTACCTAAAACCAAAATCACTTGACCCATCGTCGCCCTCCGTGCCACCGCCACCAAATCTATAGCCATCACCACCTCGCTTCAATGAATCTATAGAAATCGAAAACTAAATAAGTTCAGGCGGCGAAACCACCACGCCACTACCATCACCAAGTCGACAAGGAGACTGAATGCATTTCAGATCTAGAGACGAGGACCACCTTCAACTGCATCAACAAGCTCGATATGGGGAAAAACCCTCCACCACCACTGCCACCACACGTCCACCTTTTCCTACAATCCACAACCACCAAACACTTATACGACAAACTCAGAGGACATCCACCAAATTGATAGTACTATTGGGCTAAATCTCCTTATCCTGTCCTAAATCCTTCAAATCTAGGGTCAATTCCAACTCCAACAGCAACAATTGCAAAATCAGCAAATGAATTATTTTCCCGGACATTTGCAACAAAAGCAGAACTAATTCTCAAGCTTTCTTGGTCGAAAATTTATTTTGACCAAAATTTGTTTCTTGGTCCAAGCTTTCTCAATGCCTTGGTAGTTGTCACCGCTGGCGTGGATTGATTGTTAGACCACAAAGCAGCCGCTACTTGAGGAGCGCTCGTGTTGCTGCAGTTTCTCCAAGCTCTAGTGCTCAATTGTCACACAAAATTCGAAGGAAATTTGAAAATTGGTGAAGAAATCCCTTGCCATTTATAGCGGAATGGCAGCCGCAAATTGAACTTGAGAATGGTGGATGGTCAGAACTTGAGTTATTTTCATATGCAGACGGGAGTAGCTTGCCGTTGCAGTTGGGGGTTGTGATGTCTTTGATTTTGAGGCGAGGTGGTGGTTGCTTCTATGTGATTTTGATTTCTCATTTGGGTGCAGAGGTAGTAGAGGTTGTGGATTCGATGGCGGTTGGCGAATTTAGGTGGCGATCGGTAGTCAGGGGTAGGGGTTTGCAGGGGGTTGGGATAGTTGTGGAACATGTTGATTTTTTATTTAATTTTTTATCTGAATATATATAAAATTACCATTTTACCCATGTTGAAATAATTAATAATGTGGTCAAAATTATCTTTTTGCCTCTTGGTCAACTCACGGCAAAGTGAATGGTTTTTGTCCATATGAACCCCAACAGCATATTTACGATAGGCTAGGGATCTATGCTAGCATAAAATGAAGGTAAGGTAAAGTTTGTAAAAATTGAAAAAGTTAGGGACCGTTGCTGCAATCTTCCAGCTATGAAATGAATTTTCAAAATATCAAACTAAACCTGTTTTATAGTTTTATGTTTTGATAAATAATTTTTCAAAATGATAAATCAAATTCTTTTTAGCAATTTAAAATAAATTGTTAAAACAGAAAACTAAAAATAAGTTCAAAACTAAAAATTAAGCCACTATTTGGTATAAATTAAAATCGAATTTTAATCTCAAGTCAAAGTCAACAATTAATTTTAATCACACATTTTATGAGACTCATAACTTTTCAACTACACATTTCATCATCTTTTATCAAATTTTACTAAAATCCGAGTTTTAATCTGCAACAAATAGGGGCTAAAATACAAACGAAACAGAACCTGAACTTTTTCCCTCAGCCAAACATGGGCTGTGTTGTACCCAAGCAAAATAATAATAATAATAAAAAAAATAAAAAAATAAAGGAAGTAGGAAAAAATGAGAACCGAAGAAGGATTTTCAGTTGCTGCTACTCTCTTGGACGAGCAATTAGGGCTTTTCTGAAGAACCCAAACTAGAAAGAGTAGCAAGAACTGCTTCAACCCTTCTGCTCTCGCCTTTCAACTCCCAGAATCAATGTTGGAATCAGACACCAGGTTTCGGAAAATCCCATCCCTTTCTTTCGGAAATCGCGCACATGCCTACATTTTAATGCGAGTCATGTAAGTTATCACACACATGCGTATGTATTTGTATTTTGTAGCAATTGGCACTTAAACTCATTGTTTTATTTTGTGGGAGATATTTTTACTTCTAAGAAAAGGAAAACCAAGGAAATCTTGGAGAGCAGTTTTCTTAGGGGTTTGCATCATTTGAATTTCGGGTTGAAATTAAGGTTTCTTTGCTCGATCATTTTCTTTCATCTGAATATTATATTTGCCTTGAACTTGCTGTTTGGACTTGGTTTTCTCCGTGTATGCTTTTGAATTATGGTTTGATCCATATATTTAGTTGTTCACCAGTAGCCATTCATAGTTCACAATTATTTACTCAAGTTAGTGTAACATTAGATGTTCGATTCCAAAGTGGAGGCCTTGACGAGCTTAATTGTTCTACTTTGATTCTTCTCCTCGTGCACATTTCTTTATTTTGAGTAAGTTTGTAATGCACCGGAACCTATGTCCCAAAGGTTACTCAAATAATTCATTTAGCCATTATAAGAGTTGATCAACACATTGTAATACAAAAAAAAATTGAAGAACTATTGTCTCAAAATATCAATTGATCCAATCCACTACTGAAATATAAATCTTGTCAATTTTGAAAATAAAATTCTGATTTCAAAATAAGTTTCTAACTAAACCCGTTTGATACACATTAAAATTTTCATTTTCAACCACACATTTTTCAATAAAATAATATTTTCCGTCACATCAATAACTTTTCCTTCTTTTTTCCACCACACATTCTCCATCAATTTACTATTCTAGAATACATTCTTCCAAAATAATGTGATTCAAACACAAATATTTAAAGAAATTTAAGTTCTTGATCCCGCGACACGGACTGTGCCAACAGTTTCAACTTTCAACTCCGATCAATCAAGAATCTCTAAAATATTTTAAAAATGGAATGTGCATACGGATACGCTCAATCTAGATTCCATGCCAGTATTTTCACAATTTAATCTAAAAGCAAGTGAATTACGCACATAATATAATTTTATAGTGGGATAGAAACCTTACAGTCTCATTCTCACAGAGGTCATGCCCATTCTCAATCTCCAGTTAGGGTCTCTAGCTCTATGATTGGTTTTTGTGTAGATCTAGATAATATCCTATGGTATTACCCATAAGATCCTTCTTTAATTTGGATCACATGATAGCAAATGAAATACTTAACTTAAAATATTAGAAAGTGAAAACACAAAACCTCTTGGCATTTAGAGAAATTCATACCTTGTTTGTTAAATTTCTTGTATAATCAAGCTACTTAAGATTGAAAATTCTTGAGAACAGATTTTGAACACACCAGAAAACCTTTTCTTTTCTTTCTTCTCTCTCCATCTCTCTCTCGTCTTATCTCTCTATTTTCAATTTCAAAGGCCCCTTATCTGTGTGCCATACGATAAGGGGCCTTTGAAATTAGTGTGGCACTCGGTACGAGGTCAATAGTAAACTTAATCTCTTGATTTGGAGGGTAAATCTTCTGGAAATACATTTGAAAATCCCTCATCACTTGAACTTCATCGATAGTTAACTCCTGATCAATTTTGGCTAAAGACACAATTAATCTTTGAGCATATTTCTTTTCAACAAGCGTTCAGCTTGCACTGCTGATATAAGTTGGGGTAGAAGTTTCACCCTTGTTCCAAGGAAATGAAATTCTTCTTCACTAGGTCATCGAAAAATTACACCATTCTCGAAACAACGAATGGTTGCATGATATTTTGACAACAAACCATTCTAAGTATAACTTAAAAATCTTTCATGTTTAGGACCACCATGTCTTTTTTATAATCTTTCCATCTATTTCTAACTTTAGGTTCCTCGTTATATAATTTGCATTAAGCACATTTCCAGACGATATTGATACTTCTAATATGTTATCAAGGGGTACACATTCTATATTCGACTTTGAAACGAATATCGAAGAAACAAATGAGCGTGTAGCTCCTGAAACAATTAATATAAAAGCATGCATGTTAGAGATTGATATGATACTTGCCACCACATTGCAGTTGCGCTTTGCCTCTTCTTGTGTTAAAGCAAAAACTTTGGCCTTACCTACCTTTTGATCTTTAACCTTCTTATGTTATCCCTCAGTTCAGTATTTGACAACGTGTCTTAGCTTGCCACACCTATAAGAAACATCTTTTTCTGTCACGCATTCTCCATTATAAGGTTTTTGGCATTTTGGACAGAATGATCGTTGATTCTTGTCACCGATGTTGACACATCTTTCCGTCCTTCCCTTATTGTAGGGATCTTTTCAATTCCTCTTGATATTATCGTACCATTTGCGCTTGTCTAAGGAGCTAGTCTGTTGTTTACTACCTTCACCAGTCTGGTCATGATCAAAGGCGTATACTTGAGCTTTCTCCAGAACTCTATGAAACCCAATTGGAATACTACCACTGCTTTCCCAATGTCAGTTCTCAATCTATGCTCAAAACATCGAGCTCGTGTCCACCAGTTGTGGGGCAAATTTTCACCACATGTGGGGCAAATCGGGATAACTCCTCGAACTTTCGCTCATAATCAGTGAGCGTCATGTTTCCCTGCTTTAGCTTAAGAAACTTTGCTTCATTCTTGTCTCTTAACGTAGCTGGAAAGTACTTCTAAAGCACTATCTCTTTGAATTGTGCCCGTGTAAGGTTACATCGTTGCTCCTCGGTGCGAGATCTAGTAGTCATCTCCCACCAATGACCTTCTCCTTTCTCCATTACAAATACTGCACAGAGAATTTTCTGTGCGTCAGTGCATTCTATAAACCCGAAGATACGATCAAGATGGCGAACCGATTCTTCAGCAACGAGTGGATCAGGGCCACTTCAAACACGAGTGGGTGCATCTTGCGAAACTATTCTATAATTGAAGACAATCCAGGCTTGCCTCGTGGTTGTTGTAGTGGTTGCTGCTGCGACATTTCTCGCATAGCAGCTAGTAATTCTCGTGTTAAGTTAGCTGCCATCTAAACCTTAAATGTGGGGATCGTATATTAGACGTCATTCAAGTCAATTCAACTTACCCAATATAGCTGAAAATGATAGAATACTTGATCAATATTCTTTTGGTTCAATATATTCTTATTGCTTCTAATAGAATTTGGCTAAATGGGCTTTGCATCAAATTTTTTTGTAGGTTTGCAATATTACTTTTCATCTTGTTGATTTAAATAACGTACAACTGAAAATGCTCCTAGATGAGGGGGGGGTCACAAGTGGACCATTTAAATTCCAAGCTCGCCTTAGACAATTTGAGTCTTTTTGACTAAGCCTATCAGTCTTGCGAATACGCAAATCAAGAAAACTCAAACAATGAATTTTCCATAATTTTTTTTCATACATAATTACTGCTTCACTCAATTACTTTTCTAATTCTCGTCGTGGATCTAATAAAAGAAATTACTATCCATTCATTATAAAAGTTTAAATAATGACAAAGTTCCTACAATTTAACAAAATTCTCAATGTTTTATTCTCGGTTGCAGTGGACTTTCCTTCTGAAACAACTTATGTTTATTTTCATAGGACATTAAATAGTAATAAATTTCTAAACACGCTCTATGGAAATAAACATTGTGATAAATTTTCTGTAAAATATAACAATTTACCTTTCTACAAATAGGATATATCAAGTTCAAGCAATCACTAGTTAACTTTAAAATTAAAATAATTTCATACCTTAGATTGTTAGTTAGAAGTTGATTATGCAGGTTCCGATGTCATGTTGATCAAAATTTATATAAAGCTTTAACATATAAAGTTATCTAAAATTTTAATTTCATAAAGGCTCCAAGAAAGGTTGATTGGGCTCTGATACTATGTTGTAACGCCTCAGCACCTATGTCCCCGAGGTTACTCAATTAATTTCTTTATCTGTAAGCAAAGTGGATTGACTCGTACTGTAATACAAACTTTGAAGAATTATGCTGAATAAAATAAACTATTTTATTGTCTCAAAATATCTATTGATCCAATCTACTACTGAAATATAAATTTAGTCAATTTTGAAAATAAAATTTCGATTTCAAAATAATTTTCTAACTAACTACTGAAAGAAAAATTTAAGTTCTTGATCCCGAGACACGGACTATGCTAGCATTCTCAACCTTCAACTTCGATCAATCAACCATCTGAAAAATATTTGAAATATGGAACGAGCATACAAATACACTCAGTATAGATTTCATGCCAGTATTTTCACAATTTAATATAAAAAGCAAGTAAATGACACACACAATATAATTTTCTAGTGGGATAGAAACCTGCACGTCTCATTCTCACTTAGGTCATATCCATTCTCAATCTCCACTTAGGGTTTCTAGCCTTATAATTGGTTTTTGCGCGGATCTACATGAAATTTCATGGTATTACCCATAATATCCTTCTTTAATTTAGATCACATAATAACACATAAAATACTTAACTTAAAATATTAAAAATTGAAAACACAAAACTACTTGGCATTTAGAGAAATCCATTCCTTGTTCGTTAAATTTCTTGTATGCTTGAGCGACTTAGGATTGAGAATTCTTGCGAACTGAGCGGGAACGCGCCATAAAACCTTTTCTTTCTTCTCTCTCCTTCTTTCTCTCTGAATTTGTGTGAATTGAAGTGCAACAATAAGAGGTTATTTATAGGTGTGATTAGATAAGGATAGTTACCTAATTAGAATTCTAATAAGACTCTTAGTTCAAATTTAGATTGGTCTTTCAACGAACAAACTTATAATGAAATTTGAATTTAAGAAAATTCTTACTACATGATATAAGATTCTAATATGGATGTGCAAATCTCAAATTTTATCTAAATACTTTTATATTAGATAATTCTATACTAATTTAATAGATATCCAAAAAAATATTAAGCCCGTGTTTGAAACCCATTTTTTTCCAAGATTTCTCATTTTTCTACAGTATAGGCAGACAAGAACCGAAAATCTGTCAGAATGCCAGAATCCCATATTTCAATTTGAATTTTCCTTCTGATTTTGCCCTCGTCCAATAATTGTAATTTTCCACAAATACCCTCACCGTTTTCAACCTAACACAAAAATATGGGAAGGGCAATATTGGAATCAACAAATTAAATGGATTCAGAATGTCAGTTTGCAAGTGGGAAGGGAACATCCTCTGATGGAAATTGATAGAATTTGATAGAATTCGTACGTGGGTCCCACGAAATTTGAAAATAAAATTGTAGAAGAATGAGAAATCTTGCAAAAAAATGGGTTTCAAACACGGGCTAAAATTTAATTTCGTGTAAAACTCATATATATCCAATTATTAGGAATATTAACACAAGGTCCCTAGAAAATGGTAAAGTTGATGAGTTACCCTAAAATCTCAAAACTTGCACTTATGCCTCATAATATATTGTACATATTTTCGGGGTATTGCAAAATTATTGATAAATCTATCATGCTTTGGGAAATGCTTCTATATGCTAACTTTGAACTTTTTTTTTTCTTTTTCCCGTTTTCAGGAATCAAAACCACCAGTGTGGGGTTGGGTGGACATGAATTATTTTTTCCAATTCTTTCTCGTTATCCTTGTTAAGTTTCTTCTTTTCTTTGTTCTTGGAATTTGATGTGCTCAACTTGCATGGATGCTTGACAATGTGGATCCTTTGCGTTGTATTCTAAAAATTACTCAGAAATGTTGCTCCATTTTTGTTGGTGTACTTGAGATTTTGAGACATTCCTCACAGGTAAAAAGTGAATTAATTTCATCTAGGATTATGAGATCATGAATGTCAGTACTCTGTTATGTCACCTTTGAGTTTTTGGACTCTACTTGCAGATTGGTTCTACATATGTCAACTCTTCTGAATTGATAGTTGAATCAGAAGATTCTCCTTTAGCTGTAATGGCGTCAGTGAATCCTATAGATATCAGTTCATCAGATAGTGACTCAGATTTACGAGAAATAGACAATTATAGGGACGAGTCTCCTGTTAGAGATACTGCTGCTTCTGCCAGTTCTAGGGTCCTTCCACCATGGTCACCTTCTACTTCTAATTTGACAGGTAAAAACTAAATTCTTGAATGTAAACACCTGCCTAGTGCGGTAGTGTGTAAGTCGTTGATCAGATGTCCTTCAACAATTTTCAGGCTACAATGATCGTTCTCGAAAGGCTCCGTCTGCAAAGATCTATGATGAAATTTCGTTTAAACCCCATAAGCATCTAAGTAGTGCCGAACCTATTGGAACTTCTAGTTCAAACATGGTTCGAGATCCAAATAATAGAGGTAGTTTTGGTATAAATTCTGCAGTACCTTCTTCTCTACAGGCTTTGAAGAGGGCCCTTCCTGCAACCTTTCAGCCTTCTTCGTCTAGTGCGAGATCAAACAATTTAGTGGAGAATGCCATTACTGATACTTACGCAAAACATAACCAACCTGCATGGTCAAAATTTTCTAATGGCAAGAA
>CAIGRR010255077.1:0-14861 GCA_903798365.1 Fraxinus sp. 1973-6204 | reverse complement strand
TGTTTTTGCCTCTAAAACAGCAAGGTGAATATTATTTAACTGATTGTTTAAACTCTTGTCGACTTTGTTACTTTATATTATAAATCTTTTGTTCTTTCTGTTTGTTTGTTGTTTTACTATTAGGTTTTAAGTTAGTATATGTTGCATAATACATTGTAGGATTTTGCACTTACGTTGATTTTGGGGGGTCTAATTTATGGATCTCGTCTCGGACCTCTAAAATCACAGGACCGGTCCTGCCACAAGCATCCTTGACTAATCAACTCAAGTATTGAATTCAACGTTGGTATCAATTTTACTCATTATTCCTACAAGAAAATAGTTAATCTCGTAAAAATATTATGGGGATGTAATCACTTTGTACGAGTAAATATAAAAATAAACCAACTTTCTTTAAGCTAAAACAGATGGTTTTATCTAAATTAAAAATAAGAAAATGTGAAAGGAAAGAAAGTTTCCAATATAACATGCTGACAAAAGAGGGCACAAAAAATTTCTTTCTAGATTTGTCTCTCTTGGTTGTAGAATATGGAAATATATATTTATTTTTTATTTACAAGAACCTTCTTTGATGTTTGAAAAAAAAATGGAAGTGCAGATAAATATCTTAATTATGTTTAATTTGATTGAACACATTGACTAGACAATCAAATTGACCAATTTATCGAGCTTTTTAAAAGTAAAAAATTGTTTATGAAATTAAGAAGTTGCTTCTGATATTAAGAAAAATGCTTTTAAAATGTTTGAATAATTTTTTGAAAATATTTTTTTATTAGAAGAATCTTTAGAGGAAGTAGATTTCGAAAAATTATTCTACAAGCAAAAGCATGACAAACGGACTAACGTTTGAATAGAAGCTTAAATTATTTATATTTATAGCCGTACATACTTCTTGTCCTAAGGTACGGGTTCGTGGTAACAAAGTCATCGGGGCCTCTAGAAGCACGCGTCAATTAACATAATATTCTTCATTTTTTTTTCTAAGTTTCCCATTAATCTTAAATTTCCACGAAGCTGCCTCAATACGCATGAAATCTATAAATATTGACCGTGTTATGTATCCAAAAAGCATTGATTTTCGTAAAATATCATCCAGCATTATTTCAAGAAGAAAATAGAAAGATTTTTTGTTTAGGGGAAGAAGAAGGATTACATATGGCTGCAGAGAAGTATCAGCAGGGATATCCACTAGCTCCGGCCAGCGTTATGCCCCGAAGCGATGAAGAATCGGCTGCCTTCCGGTCGATCGACAACCACGAGCTCAAGAAGAAGAAGAGACGGAAATGCTTTGCTTATATTGCTATCTTTGCTGTGTTGCAAGCCATAGTAATTCTCGTCTTTGCTCTCACTGTGATGCGTGTTAAAACGCCAAAGGTAGAACTAAGTAAATTTTGTCTGTAATACACCGCATGCATGCATGTCAAATTTGTTTTTCATCAAAGGTAGGACATGTGCACAACTTATCATAAATTGTAGTTACGAAGTAATCATTACAGAAGATTTATCTGCTTTGATACTGTGTCGAACTAAATCAACTTAAAAGTTTAAACGCTTAGAGAGAAGTGCATGTAGTTATTTAATTTTGTTTTCAAGTAGTGGTAAACATTAAATTCATAACTCTAGCATATTGAACCGTCATCTCTAAAAGCTCAAAACGTTAAAAACGAAAGTCGTTTACTTATTTAAATTTTATCTTCAACAGGTCCGTTTGGGAGACGTCAGCATCAGCAGAACCACCGAAACTGGTGACTACAGGTTTACTGCAAGAGTTCTTGTGCGGAACAGAAATTTTGGGCACTACAGATTTGATGACACCATGGCCACTATAAAGTCTGGGGAAGCAACTTTAGGGCAATTTGTAATCCCAGAATCAAGGGCTAAGGCACGATCAACTAAAAGAGTTTATATTATTGCTGATATAAATTCTTCTTCAGGCAATAATTCTGGGGTTTTGCCTCTTTCTGTGGAGGCCAAATTGAGAGGAAAAGTTCGTCTTATAAAGGTTATAAAAAGGAATAAATCTGCAGATATGAATTGTACTATGTCGATTAATTTGTCCACGAGTGCCGTACAAGATCTGAACTGCAACTGAGGGATTGAAATGGATTGAGAGATCCACATCAAGTGGCGAGTTATTGAAAACTCTATTGAAGTGTTTTCTTTAATCGGAGTGTAGTCGACTATCTATAGCCATCTCTTTGTTGCGCGCTTCTATTTGGTGTGGATTTCTCGGGGATTCTGATGGAAATGTTCTTGATATTTTCTTTATTTTTTGTCCACGTCCACGTCCTAGTCCATGTTCATTTTATTTTTTTGGATTTATTGATATTTGTATCGCGGTGATTTGTGTGTATAATATCTAGTTCATTTTCTAATCTCGATATTTTTCTCATTAGCTTTTAGTTTTTTACAATTCCTTCCGAATGATTTAGATTTCTCTCATGCTCACTACTATTCGGAAATTGTTTATGCTTTTTTTATACAAAGTTATGATCCTCCTTCATGAAAATTTATTTCAATATTTAATAATCAATATGTGTTTAATATGTACCTACAAGATGTTGCTTGTATGAAAATATCAATTTGGACTCCGATGGTTCATTTGAGCTTTAGATACGTCAAATTGAGACAATGTTAATTACAATAATAAATTTGAGATCGACCACATAAAGAGGTTTTTGCAATTTGGATAAAGTTATTAACAAAATACAAAGAAAAGGTCATTGTGGATATCCGCTAATATTTGACATTATTTATGACTTTTTTTCCCATTTAACCAGCAGTTCTAGATGGGAAATTCAAACTTCATGGCTTCAAATATCAACTCACGACGTAATATGTAAAGAAAAAAGGTAACCACAACGTTATTTTAATTATTGAATTCCATGCTTGATTCTCTATTCACATTCACAATTTTATTAAAATACATTATTTGAAATTTAGAGCAAACTTTTTGGATATCAGATTTTAATCTAAATTAAAGTCAACGATTAATTTTAATAACATATTTCATGGGCCCCACAACTTTTCAACAACACATTTTATCAACTTTTATCAAAATTTACTAAAAATCTGATTTAGTTCCCTACCAAACAAGGGTTGAATAAGGACACAACTGTTAAGATGATTTTCGTCCTTTTTCTTGTTAATATTCAATACTAAACAATGTATCTAGTAAAGATTGTGAAGATGATTTTTCAACGTTTTTCTCGTTAGCATTCAATATTATACAATCTATCATGGCAAACAAATCACACGTGCGTGCAATTAAAAAAAAAATGAATTCAGTTCTTTTATATTGTGAAATAATAAATATGAAATTGTGTAGATAACTAAATATAATGACTTTTTACTACAATGATAACTAAATATAATGACTTTCCACTATCTAAGAATATCTTCAAATAAACTATCTAAGCTCTCTATTTTAGAGAGTTAAATAGTTAAAAGTAGGCTTAAAAATAAAAAGTGGATTTAGAGAGTCAAACTTTTTGTCTATTCGTAAAATTGAGGAAATTTCACTACATGTCATTTTTGGCATTACATTTTCAAAAATGTCACTTTTTCAAACTTTTTGCAAAATTGTCATTTTTGGACATTTTTGTTCCTCTAGAAAATTGAAATACCCAACACATTCCTGAGTTGATAACATAAAAAAATTGTATAAAAAGTTAAAAAGTTGTACAAAAATGTGGAAAACATGTGACAACCAATCACCTCACAATATAAGTCTTGAAAATTTTGGGAAAAAATTTGAAAAACCCAAAACAACCATTCAACCTTTACTCCATTTCCCACACAACCACCCATACAGCCAATACTGTACCACCATTCCTAGCTTCTGATCTCATTTCCTCTGTATTCCTACCGTTTGCACACGAAAATCTCTTCATTTCTTCAGCTGGATTTTTTACCAAAGCGATGAAAGCTGGCTGCTCCTTTTTCATCGTTGAAGGTTCGACAATCTGCATCATCTTCGACCTTTTTCTCTGAATCGTTGCATCTCTTTCCTTACCTGTTCCGGGAACAATTGGACACCAATTTTCCCTTTTCGAAGCATGACTTAGGTGGTATTTTAACACTTTTTGGTTGTTTTTCCTTATTTCTAAATGTAGATAAAGTATGGTCAAAATGAGATATGTTTGTGGATATTTTGTTTCTCCTCCACTTTCTGCTCTCGAGACTATGGTCCTGGTTTTTATAGNAACAATTGGACACCGATTTTCCCTTTTCAAAGCATGACTTAGGTGGAATTTTAACACTTTTTGGTTGTTTTTCCTTATTTCTAAATGTAGATAAAGTATGGTCAAAATGAGATATGTTTGTGGATATTTTGTTTATACACATACTACTGATTTTTATTTCTTCGATTTTCATTGTCCTAATACGTGCCTACAACATTGCTCAACGATTTTTGACTATAGTATATTCATACTTTCATAGTATATACTTTTTCTATTATTAAGAAGCAATTTATGTGTTTTCATCATACATATCAACTGCGGCTTTGCCATTGGGATTTCGTTTGGCAGGGAACTGGCAGTAAGATTTTTTTCATTTTCACAAAAACTTTTAATTTTTTCATATCATTAATATTTTATTGCTTTTCAAGTTGATAAAATGTAACATAAAGTATTTTATTAGGTTTGATTTCTCTAGTTGTTATTTGATATACCAATATATTATGAACCAATATATTGGTTACCTTTCGGGAATTTCCTGTTTCACTTTTTTCAAAGTGTTAAGTTATAGTCTCTGTATTCATATTTCTTTTTGGACATTTTGTTTTCATGATTTTGTACAGGAATTTCAATGTAGCGACTGGTCACAAGAGGGCTCAGAGAATGTCTGGTGGTGATAACTATTCGAGAGAAAAGAGTGATCGTGATGAGTTAAGTGATGATGACAGTGGGGATGGCAGCGATGAACATACCCTTGGAGGGCATACAGGTGCATTATCCACTCCTCGCTCACCCAGACATAGTTCTCATGTAAATGCACCATTGACATCCCGACAACAAGATGAAACCTCTAGAGCACCCCTCTTTAGAGCGAAAGTTGAAAAATTGTTATTGGATCAATGAATCATTATCAAAATGCGATTCCGAACAATCAAACTTGAAATCATTCAGCATGTGACCACATAATTTGCAAGACTAAACAAGTTCATATCTACACACGTAACCCCATCCGATTCTACTACCCTGTAGCCGTGGCAGATGTATGTGATCCCAAATTTACTGAAAATGCACAGCAAGGTATGTATGTTAATTGTTCAAAATTTAACCTTATTAAACATTGTAAATCATTTCATTAGTATACAAACTAGAAATCGATGACATGATTCGTTAATAGTGCAACTGTTGTTTTCAACTAGATGTAGGAGGCATCGACACCCAAGGTCTGTGCCTGAATGACCAGGAGGATCCATTGCCTAGTAAGAAGTAGGATGTGAATGGTACATATGTGACTTATGAGGAATTCAAAATTTTAAAGACTCTAATCTCATTCTCTAGTATACAAACTAGAAATTGATAACATTTTCGTTAATATTGCAAATGTTATTTTGAACTAGATGGAGGAGACATCGAGCCCAAAGTGTCCGCCTGAAGAACGAAGAAGTTCCCTCAGGTTGTGACGTCATGGAGGTGAATGGTAAGTTTTGTATTGGAGAAGTTATACTAAGTTGAATTTTGTTCATATACTGTAAGGATGTTGTGTTGAAAACTAATGTTGAATATCTTCTCATGATTTAAATGCAGATGGTACAACAATGTTGGATGATACCATGGAGGAAACAACGCTACCCATTTTTAATGCCATGGCCCAACCTGAAGGTAAGTTCCCAAAGAAGGATTCATGATATTGATTTTAGGTAGCCGAGCAGATAATTAGATGTTGGCAGGCTATATTATGTTATTATTTGGCCATTTTGGATAAGTAATTCGACCCATACTAGTTTTGTGCAGGCTATGTCACAGACATACTAGTAGAGGTCACCATACTTATCGAAGACAACGATTCAATTAACACGAAGAGGCCACTATCGACACGAATTCGCTTCCCTGCATCATCTACCATAATCCATACACCAAGGGAAGGAAAAGAGAGTCAAGAATTAGTGTCTAAAACACTACTTGTTTTACAACTTTTTGATGTATGGTGGATGTTGATATCTTCGTGATATGTGAACTTATGAATTTATCAAACATCGTTAAGTTTGCTGCTTCTTTTGTATGCGAAATTCAAGATAATGCAATTATCAACTATAATTATTTATTGTACTTTTACCATTGATTCATATGGTAATGTCTGTATCGAATGTTTGCAGTCAACTTCGAGAATGACATGAACCTTTTGTCGGAACCGATAGTTTTACTTTCGGGATGCAATGAAATATTTTGCATGTGACCTTAAACACGACTAATGTTTGCAAACGATAATGAAACGTCAGTGATAATATAACTTTCGAAAAATAATCGTGGACAAGTTATGAACAGAAACATTCTGTCGAGACTGACAGTTGAACTGTCGAAACGTAATGAAGTAATCTGTCTACATGAGAAATTTGTTGTGAAGTTATTGCTACACGACCAAATATTTGCAAACGATAGTGATAATATAACTTAAAAATGTACAATGCCATCATTCGGTGATGCAAAATACAACTTCAACTAGTTTCATACATCAAGCCTATTTACATGAGTGGTGTTATAATGGGTTTAGAACATGTTGTTCGGTTATAACCAACTCTATCATAGGGTGACACTTGTCGAAACTACAATGGAAGTAGTTTTGTCCCCTCTCCACTTCAATTCGTCATCCATATAAACAAAATTTCTCACATACGACACGATGAATATCAAATGATTACTCATACCTGAAAAGTTGAGATTGCAATGATAAGAATTCTGCACAATCAATATATCAACATTTAATAGCATGAAAGTTGCACATTCGAATATTAAATTCGTACAATAGCAAAAGGTCAACCCGCCAGTTGGAATTTCTGGCCCGATGATTTCTAAATGTCGAATTCGACGCTAAACTATCGAAAATGACGGGAAGTATATATGTGAGTAATTGGGACAAATTCAACACACTAAGTGTGTTCATCAATATTGTACTACCAAATGACAGAATCTTCTTCCCAAATAATTTCCTCATTAAATCATTAAAGACTTCTTCAAAACATTTATTGGGTTTGATTGAAAAAAATTATACAAAGCATTAATGGTCACAATCAATTTTCAACTATAATATGACAACATCCTCCCAATAAATAACTCATGTTTCATTAAATATGGAATCATTTACAATATTTTATAAATGATATTAGTATCTTTACTCCAAAAGATTTGAAAAATCAAACAAATTAATGAATAATAATTTCGAGAATCTCGAATAAATTTGACCATATTACATAAACTTTTTAACGTAGTAGTAAGTTATAACATGAAAATATAAAAAATTGTAATATGCTAACCTCTCAAAATGGATGTTAAATCCAATAGTAATGTCTTCTTGATGAAGGAATGAAGAAGATTGTTAGAAAGTTAGAGTTTGTTAATGTTAGAAGAAAATTGTTTATGCTCCCTTTTCAAAATATTTTTTATTTTTTTATTAACAAAATTCATATTACCCAATATAATATAAATATATCAGTTGTTTATAGTACAAAAATTAAATCATCACATCTTAGCATTAATGACATTCAAGTCAAGCATTAATTAGTATTAAATGCTCCCAAAAAAGTGTCACTAAAGGCAAAATTAGACCTTTCACACCAAAAAATGACATTTTTGAGCACCATTAGTAAAAATGACAAATTTTATTGTACTTTTCAAATTTAGTGACATTTATGAAAAATCTCCTTAATTTACAATGATGTATTTATGATGTGTTTGATTGACATGGATAATGTTTTCTAGAAAAGAAAATATTTTCCTTGTTTGAGGAAAGTAAAAAATCGACCTTCCCCCAAAAAAATGTTTTCCAAAAAAAAAAAAAAAAAAAAATTAGACATGTTTTTAAAAGTTGAAAAATATTTTTCATGGAAAAAATGATAATCAATACTTCAAAAGTTGAAATTCAAATAAAAAAGGACATTTTCCATGATTTTTTTTTTCAATCAAACACACCCTTAATAAGTTACAAGTTTCAATGCTCTACTATTTAAATTATTCAAATTCTATTTATATTATTCAAATTATTTTTGAAATAATTGACCATTGATATTCAAAAAATTATTAAATAAGAGATGAGAAATTAATAAATGTTCTTCGAATAACATAAAATATCAAAATAGAGAGCATTGTACCACCTTCCACCAACCTTTATCCTCTCTCCATTGCTCCGGTGGTGCACTAGAAAACTTGGATACTTTTGTTCCACCTCCTTATTATGCCCCTATTTGGTCATGATTAAAATCATATTTTTAGTAGATTTTGATTAAAAAAAAAAGATGAAATGTGTGGTTCAAAAGTTGTGAGTTCCTTAAAATGTGTGGTTAAAATTAGTTGTTGATTTTGTCTTAAATTAAAATTTGAATTTGAATTTATCTGATCATCTAATAAACATACATCTAACTCTAAATCCCCTCCAAATTAGGGAAAATCACAGTTACGGTACCAAACATTTCATTTAGTTGAAGATTTTGTCAAAATCTCTCATTTGTACCACCGTACGTACCAAACCTTTCAAAAATTCGCACTTGGAGTCCAAATGGATGGAAACCGTTGGTTTGACCTTTAATTGACCATAGAATTGACATTGATTATAATTTTGACTAGGTTTAAAATGACAAAATGGTAATTTCACATTTTTAACATAAAACACAATATAATATATTAATTATTAAATGAAAAAAAAAAAAACAAATATCACCACCACCACCACCATCCCCTTCTTCCCCGAACCCTATTACCTCAAAACCGCCACCTACCCAACGCCAACTCCACCTCGACATCAGCCACCATCGATCGTGCCAACGGAGACCTCACAATCTCTCTCAACCTCATAATCGATTACATCCCAGATCTAGGATTTTCCAATTCATCTCTCAACCACATAATCGATCTCATCCCAAATTTAGAATTTTTCAATGGAGACCCAAATCATCAATGGTAACGCCCGCCACATTGAACAATCATCAAAATAGTGGTGGATTGTTTTGTGTTTGTGACCGACAAGACAAATGAAGCAGGTGTATGAATTAGTTGATTTATTTTAATATCTTTCTCAGACTTCTTCTATTGATTTCTGGTGAATTAGTAGCAGGTGTATGAATTAGTTGATTTATTTTAATATCTTTCTCAGACTTCTTCTATTGATTTCTGGTGAATTAGTAGTGGGTTTTTGCTGTGGTGGTTCAGTAGATGGTGGTGTTATTGGGCTCAACTGGAAGTGGTGGTTTAGAAGGCCGTGTTAGTGGGTTCTTTCTGTGACAGTGGTGGTGGTATTAGTGTTCAATAGGAATGTCGTGATGAGACGCTATCGACGAGATGGAGAACTGGGATATGGGAAGGTGTGTGGTTCCGACGGTGGAGAGGCAATAAGTTGTAGGCGATGGAGATGGAAAATACAGTGTATAGTTTAAGCCCAGAATGTTTTGGGTTTGGTTTTGTGATAGAAATCTGAGTGAGGCGACGAAAATGGTTAAGTTGGTGGTGTGGATAGCGAAATTCCGATGGTGTCGCCTTAGATGCAACCGTGGTGTCGACGTCGTGGAGGAGCGATGGTGATGGTGGAGACGTTATCAGGTAGGTCGTGGTGATTTTGGGTGAGGGGTGGGGGTGGGGTTGGTGGTTTTGGTTTTTATTTTATGTTTTATGTTTTTTTTTTATTTATTAGTTATAATTGTTTTTTTTTTTTCGAAAAAATGTAAATTTACCTTGTTAACCTTTTAAAAATTGGTCAAAATAAGTCAAACTCTAATTCTATAGTCAACTAAAGGTCAAACCAATGATTTCCATCCATTTGGACTCCAAGTGCAGATTTTTAAAATGTTTGGTACTCACAATGGTACAATTGAAAGATTTGAGTAAAGTTTGCAGCTATATGAAATGTTTAGTACCGTGATGGTAATTTTCCTTCCAAATTATTAGTAAAAAGAGAATTTACAAAAATGTCCAATTCCATGCTTGTTAATTGAAACGTGTCTAATTTTGAAAACTCTTACAAAAATTGTAAAATTTGGTATCAAATTGTGTGTTATACCCTTAATGAAAAATGAATCATTTTTTTTTTTTTTTCAATTTGTCACAAATTTCGAAAAGAATAAGTAGCTTCCATGACAAGCTACATTAATGATAACTAATACCTAATAGATTCATTTGCTTTTATTATTTATTATGCATTGACCAATGATATGCAGAAAAATGAAGAAGGTTAAGTAAAAAAGTCATTAACACTAAACAAAATAATTATATGCTTCCAATTCTTAAGAAAATCATCTAATTTCATTTCGAGAAATTTAATTTCATTCAAATTTGCGTGTTGATTAGGCTATCCACAATTTTCGATAGAAGGTAATTCTTTTTTTTTTTTTTGTTGATAAGTCGTTATTTAATAGTTGTTGTTATTGACATTTCATGATGTTTTCGATATTTTAAAAATTATCATCAATATTTGGACCATGTTTATCTCGACATTTGACACTTGATTTGTCTAGAACGAGATTTCGTTCCGAACATGAGAATTCTCTATAATTCATAAAATTATTGACATTTTAAGTGTAATTTTCGACATTTTATACATTTTAGTCTCAACACTCAGATATTTCATTTGTCAAGAACGAGAGTTGGATAATGATAACAATACAACCCAAGAAGTAATTTATTTTGAACTATACAATTTTCAATAAAATAATATTATCCATCACATCAATAATTTTTCCTTCTTTTTCAACCACACATTCTCCATTAATTTACTATTCTAGAATATATTCTTCTAAAATAATATGGCTCAAACACACCCTATATATATATATATATATATATATATATTTGATTCGAGAAGTGATCATTTTGATATGATACTTTTTAAATCAGTAATATAGATTGTGTCAAATTATTATTGGTTAATACAATTTTTAATTATATGAATAATTTTGTCCTCATGGTGGAATTGAAAATTGCTAATGAGGACATTTTGATCTCAATAATAGTAAAATTGACATCAAATAAATTTAGAGCGTTTTTGAAAATGACCATGCAGGCACTTTTTTTTTTAGTTGTTGTAATTTCCTCTTGAATTTAACACCACTGAAAACTTAGCAGGAAATTTACTAAATTTACTCTGATTTTTCATCTTTTTCTACATTCAGCTTCAAGAGAAGAACCCTGAAAAACAGCTACATAATGAACTCACTGATAGTGAGATGTACAAAATTGTTAACTTGTCTAGAGTGTTGGATCAGAAAAGTTAATTGTTAGTCAAACATGCTTCAAGGCCTTGAAAATGAGCACATCAGAACATGAGAAAATCTTTGATAGAGGCACGCAGATGAATCACTTCCCCATCTCCAGCAATGAGTTACGGAGATAGAGAGTTCTTCTGAATATCGATTTCACAGATATTTGTTCCGTGAACCTATTAAGCTAAATGACTTCAATAAATCATAAATAAGAAGGATTATGACAACTCAACATGGCCTTATACCATTATCGGCGATTTTGGGTTAAAAAAATAAAAATAAAATCTACCCTGTAGAAAACTTTGGTCAAATCCAGTACATTTATTTGGATTTCCTTTGATCAGAAACCCTTGCACCTGAAATCTTGCAAACTGGTTCATCCTTTGGTTTTAGCAGCTTCAGAGCTGGATGAACGTTAAGGTCCCCCATCACTATCTTCTGGCCAACATCCAATTCACTCAAATCCACATCAATGTAGGGAGGAATAATATCGGCAGGGCAAAGGAACTTGACAGTTCTCTTGATGATGTTCAAATATGACCCTGTAAAGTCGCCAAGTGAAATTTGACAGAGTGCAAAGATAACATGTTTGGTAAGATGAATTAGACACTATCAAGGAAGCAAAATAAATTAAAATTTTGTTTACTATATGTTCACTTGTGTCCAATACTGCTTAACAAACATGACACAATGTATTGATACGTAGCACAGCCAAAAAGAGAATAAAAGGGCAAATATGCAATGTAGTTGCAATCAAGGTATGATGCATTGCCATCTCTAGACTGAATAATGCACTTTAATTAATACGCTACATGAATATTTTGTTCAAGTTTTCACACTTCAACAGTCCAGAATAAAAGGAGAATCCATATATTTTGAGCTTGTTTGAGGCCCCTTTTTTTTCAAGAATGCATCGTAGAATAGCAGATTGATGGAGAATGTGTGGTTGAAAAATAAAGAAAACTTTTGGGTTTGCGTGTAAAATTATTTTATTGAAGAATGAGTGGTTGGAAAGAAGAGAGAAAAATGTATTTTGAAAATAATTGGGATCAAACAAGGGCTTTGTCTTAGTTTTACTAACCTAAAGTTTTGGATTTCCAAGTACTCCAAAGTTTTAAACATTTATTCTCATCCTAGTCTCGTCAACTAAAACATTATCATCAGTGTCTATATATATATACCACGTGAAGTCATCTTAGATATGTCCCGTAAGCTTATCTATTATTAAGCAAAAAAGTAATGGAACAGGCATAACTTTGATGTGATAGTCCTAACTTGTCATTTAGTAAAACTTGGCTATTAGTTCCCTATTGAAGGCTTGGAAATAGTCATGCTCAGGCAGTCCCAAGTCCCAACAGGATATGATAAAAGGCTTAACATCAATGAGTAATCGTTAGCCTCCATAAAGTCTTATGCATTTCTAGTCAATTTATAGTTTCAAAACATAAGAAACTCCACAAACAAGTATTATTGACTAGAAACTCACAAACTAATTAAGCTTTATTCCTAGTAGAATTGGGGTCGGCTACTGTTATTAACTAAAAATCGAAAACTGAAAAATTTAAAATCCACTTTATGCAAGTCATTTAGGAAAAAATGAATAGCTAAAAACATCAACATTTCTTCTTGGTTATGGAAACTTTGGAAACATATTTAAGAAGATATATTGTAAAAGGAATCAATGTTTTTAAATAGAGAAAGCAACAAGAGCCAAGATGAAGAAACAAGACCTAACAGTACCAGTTTACTTATACCATACAAACAGGACTTCCATGTAAGCAAGCAACCATAACAATTTTGCATGAATTGACTTGCTCAACCTCCTGGAGGACTCCTTAATCTAGACGGCCAATATTAAAAAATCCTTAAGAATTCTAGCAGAGACATTCGACTCAAAAACAGAATATAACAATCTGAATTTTCCTAAATTAAATGCTTTAATAGAAGTCCAACAAAGGATTCTTTACGATAAGATAACTCATACCTTATTTCACACTAAAGTTACTTAAAAAACAACTTTCTTGGAAAGTATATCTCCATGTATACTTTATGCTTAGACATACACCACATTGTGAAGTTGAATGTCAAGTGAATAAGAAGAGAAGCACCTTAAATGAGCAGGTGCATTTTAGCTCTAGCATAACAAGGTACTAGGAGAAGAGGTTACATTTCTTTTTCCTACATACCTTTTTTCAACCCAGGAGATACATCATCTCCCCGGAACACAATAGGAACATCAACTTTTAATAAAGCACTAGATGGAGCTCTTATGAAGGTAATATTAAGGACTGCATCCGTACCAGCATGAAGATGAAGCTGATACAATCAAGAAAGTTTACGTTAGTGTACAGTCCTGCATAATTACTAAAACTAAAACTTAAAAAATCGTCCTTTGAAGATCACACAAAATCAGTTTCAGAGCATTATTTTTTACGTGACAATTCTCTGCCAATTTATCACTATATCTTTATTTTTAAATGATTTGAACATGAGATAATGGGGATACTTTTGTGGGGGAAGCAATAACAGAGCAATATTGTGACGACATATATTACTCAAGCTAAACAATGCTTTATACTAGCATTTCTAGAAGCTATAGTATAAAATGTTTGAAATACTTGAAACCTTCCTGATAGCAAGCAAGATAAATGATTGTGGACACGAGAATCTTAATCTTTTCCCTTATGATTCTCTGAACCATATTATCAGTACTCATCAAGTAAACCAGCACTTCTTCCATCTAAAAACAGCTCCATATTACTTCTAGATACTCCTACACATAACAATACACTGTATGATATTACCAACTACAGCACTGTATCATGTTTAATTGTGATTGAAGACCAGAGTATGGTCCAAGTTTGTAAATCACACATAAATTTTAAATTCATGCATAGTTCAGAGATTTATTAATGAAATATTCATCACTTCACAAGTTTGAAACATGTGCTTTCACGCGTAACTAAATTGAAATCTGTCAATGGGTGACCTTTTCCAGTGTTAAGAGGTATATAACTCCAATGGAACCTACAATACAAGAACATATTTCATACGCCTTCATTGAAATAAACACAAGAGCTCATTATCTTCAAAACAAAAAAAAAACTGTGGCTATGTTTGGCACACCAGATTAAGCCGTCAAAAGAATTTAATATAAAAGTATAACGAACATTACTGCAAATCGTCAATCAATGAGGGCTCTTTTATACTGCAAAGAGGTACACAACTCGAATGGGTGTTGGAAATTGAATGAAATTCCTTCAGTTACAGCCAGCAATTCCTTCAGTTTCGGCCAGCCATTACTCTTCAGTTTCAGCCAGCCGTTTGAATGAAATTAATCTCATAAATTTTCAGTTTTCAGCCTCTTCAATTCGGCCAGCCATTACTCTTCGGTTTCAGGCCAATGTTCTTCCTTTGTGGCTATAAATAGAGGTGCTCTTAGTGG